>JARFJB010002232.1:2160000-2395000 GCA_036346205.1 Vesta saturnalis | reverse complement strand
TACGAAGTTGCATACGGCGAATAGAAAGCGAGGCGCGGGATTTAAAAGCGGAATAGTTAAAAAGTGTTGAGAAAGTGAATATTTGTGTTGTTTTGTTAACTTTATTGGTTTTAAATAAAGTTGGTGTGAATAGTTATCAGTGTTAAATTATTGACTGAGAAACAAGAGGGAAAATCCGTAACAATAGTTTTACCACAGAATAAAGAGACAGAAATCACAGAAAAGACAATATGGATATAAGAAATTGGTTACAAAAAGGTAAGTTAAATAATTTCAGTAGAAAATTAAATTTTTAATTAAAACTTTAGAGTCATTCCATTAGAAATGGTCCAAAATTTGAAAATTGGTTGCTCGACCAGCACCAAATAAAACAAAACTACCATGTAATGATAGCTTATAATGTAGATATGTTATACCGATGTTAATTTTTGTTCAAAATTATTTGTATCGCAACGTTTGGAAAAAATTCAATTGCAGCCCTTTACAAAATTGCCAATTGCTCTTTACTCTTTGCTTGTATCTTTGTGAAACAATTTTTATTAGCTTTGGCAAAAGATTCTGTGCATTATTAATATAATTTTATATACTTTTCATTATTATGATACCGACTTTTTGACCTTGTAATTATAACAAAATTACAATAATGCACGATTTTGACAGCTGATATCTCAAATGGGACTAAATATAAAAACTTGAAATTTTCACATATTAAAGATCAAACAGCACTTTATACGTGCTATTAATTTAATTTTGTGTTTTTAATCTAGAGAAAAAATATTAACATCGGATATAGTATATCCACATTATAAGCTATCATTACATGGTAGTTTTGTTTTATGCTAATTTTTATACTAGGGACTAAGACAAGAATGATATTAGGTTATTATTTTAGGTCAAAATCTCTAAAACAGAAAAAAGTTCATGATGACAGTAGTGGAAGTGGAAGAAATGATTGTGATGAAGATGAAAATAAAATGGTCGGAACATCAAAATCGGAATCTATTTTTGAAGGAGGCTCAAGTAGTTCTTCAAATCTACATGAAGCTGTCTCTGGAACTGGGACCTCTAAACAAACTGAAGAACGCGATGGCTACCATGAAAATGACATTGGTCGTTATGTTAGTTGTGCCAATAACTTGCCTTCTGAAAAAAAGAAGGAATTGTTGACAAACCCTTGGGTTCCATAATCCAATTACGATTTTGCTTCTGATGACATTCACTTGAAAAGAAAATTTAACCATAGCTTGTTAGATCAATATACTCCATGGCTGGTGTACTCAAGTCGTTTGAAAGGTGCTCTATGTTTGTATTGTGTTTTATTTCCGCCAAGAATTGCTACAGTTAAAGGAGTTTTGGGGTCATTTATGGTAAGGCCTTACATGAAGTTTAAGGATATACATGAAGATTGTAGAAAGCACGTTGGCAGCCATTACCACAAATCTTCAACAGCTGCTGCAAAAGTATTTCTTGAAAATGCCCCTGTTGATGTCCAGTTGCAAATAGGGCACCATAAGACGATTGAAGAAAATAAACAAATATTGTCAGCAATTATTTCATGCATAATATTTTGTGGAATTCATGATTTGCCGCTTAGTGGAAAACAAGGAAATGAGGGAGTTTTCTTTGACCTTTTAAATTTGAGGATTAACTCTGGTGAGGAGAAGCTAAAGAGCCACTTGGATAAATGTCAAAAAAACGCAGTCTATACCTCACCAACAATTCAAAATGAGATCATACAATTATGCGGTGAAGTTATCAAAGAAAAAATAATCGAAGACTGTAAACGGGCAAAAGCTTATGCTGTAAGCTGATGAAACAGCAGACATCGCTGGAAAAGAGCAGTTTTCTATTGGATTAAGGTTCTATGATGAAAGCCAAAAAATAATCAGGGAGAAATTTGTAGGCTACATTGAGTTAAAATGTCAAGATGCTTCTACAATCGCTAGCGCAATTCAAAGTTTTTTAGAAGATAATAATTTTTCCGCCGATAATTGTGTGGGATTCGGATTTGACGGGTGTTCCACGATGGCCGGCAAAGAAGGTGATGTACAGGCCATTCTTAAAAAAAGGTACGCTAAATCTTTATTTTTCCATTGCTCCAGCCACAGACTAAATCTTGTGGTCAATGATACTAGCAAGCTACCAGAAATAAGAAACACAATTGCAACGGTTAAAGACACAATAACCTTCCTTCGTGAATCGCCAGCCCGTAGGAAATCGGTTCCAAATCTTTCAAGGCTCTGTGAGACCAGATGGTCGGAAAAATATAAGAGCATAAAAAAATTTTCAGAAAGCTTCACTGACATTGTTAAAGCACTAGAACATCTATCTGTCGAAGGAAACTATGCAACAAGAAAATCTGCCTACCAATTGCACTGTGCAGTTACTAAACCAATATTCATCTTAGGCTTAAACATAATTGCAAGATACTCTGCAATTTTGGAACCCGTTGTAAACGTTTTACAAGGTAAAAGTATGGATTTGGTTATGGTGAAGAAACATATTGATGATATTCTAGATGTAATCAAAGAAGATCGACAAGATGTCGAAAATGTTTCTTATGAATTATTTAAAAAATCACTTGATATCGCAGAGAAAGTAGGGGTTGAGTTGTCAGTACCACGAGTCACTCAAAAGCAAGTACACAGGAGTAATCCACCATCTGAGTCTGCAGTTGAATACTGGAAGCGGTCAATAATCATCCCCTATCTTGATTCTTTAACTTCGTCTTTGGATGCTACATTCGCCAACGAAAATACACCTGCTTTTGCTTTAACTTATCTTCATCCTTCAAGCATGCTCAAAATGGCTTCAAAAGATTTCAAAAATAATGCAGAATCTTTCATGGAATTTTATAAGTTGGGTGATGTCTCTGCAGAATTAGATTTGTGGTACAATATGTGGAAGAAAAAGAATTTAGCAGAAGACAAATTAAAGGACATTGAAGTGGCTGCACTTTTGGAGGAAGCTAATGTTTTTTTCCCTGCAACAAAGCACGCACTGCTAATATTAAATGCTTTCCCATCCACTACTGCTACCGTGGAAAGATCGTTCAGTACCCTGCGAAGGGTAAAAACCTGGCTCAGGAGTACAATGTGTGATGACAGACTCAATGGGTTGTGTTTGATGAGTGTGCATCGAAAATTTTTGAAGGAAAATCAGGACTGCATAGTGAAGAAAGTTTTGGATAAATTTAGTTTAAACCCAAGAAAAATTTTATTAGTTTAATTTAAGTATAATTAAAATCCCAAAGTTTTGTTTTCACTTTCCTTTTTTTTTATCCTAAAATTTTACATTTTGGACTACGGTTTGCCCCCCGTTATAAATCCTGGTTACACCCTTGAGCTAAATTGCCTAGTTTATTTTATTTACGCAACCTTTCAGCAGGTAAATTGTTCAGTTCAGTGTTATTCAGATAAAAGCCTCTATCGTCTCTATCTCATATCATGCAATACGTCAACCTTAGTAGATGTACCAGTACTACTACCTATAATGAGTTACCGCAGAACCATATGTAGCATGTATTCTAACACGCTTTTGATGAGGCTTCAAGTAAGGAATTGTATATTCTTCATGAAACAAACATGGTTGCAATAAATAATAGCAAAATAAAAACATCTGAACAGCTGAAATATTTTATTTCTTACTATAATTTACGCCTGTTATAACCTTTATAATTGAAGAATATTTTTGTATACGCATGTATTTAACAGTTTTGTTATCCTGGATTATATTTATTAGTTGATAACAGTTATTGCTAACGTCAAGTTACGTTAATCTAATAACAACATTCAGCTGTTGACAATTTTTTTCTAATCCTAACTTTTTTTCTTACCTTTTTTCGTACAATGCACAGTGTAGACTTATCAAAATCATCATTGTTGTTATCTGACTGCTCTAAGCTCTATGTTGTATTTTCTTTTACAACATAATCAGAATCACAATAAGGTGTACATATTCCCATTCTGATTTTTATTATTTTATTTACCAAAATAACATCTCCTTATCCTTGCAACCGCGACGACAAGCCTTTTTGTACTGATGGACTGTGTCCTTTTTATTATATCTAAATACTGTCATTAATACTCTTCAGACAAGTTCAAGCTGAAATTGTAATATCGGATGTTATAAATGCTGACAACAGTGCACAATAATTTTTAGCGCTTAATATGGAACAAAAATGTCACGTCGAGGGTTTTAGATAGTTATTGTATTTTCTTCAAAACTATACATCCCAAAATTGCGACTTTTATTTCAAAATGAACTAGGTTAAGAAATACAAATAGTTATGAGCACTCACCTTTATCCTAAAACCGTTAGGCGAGGAGGGGAAGCTGACATTGTGGTAAGGGAGAAAAAGGTGCTGTCGACGGCTCTGGTGTCAAAAGAGTGTAACACTGAACAAATCTGCCTCCGATATTTAAATAAAAAGAAATAGTAATGTGAATTCTGTTCGTGTATAACATCGCTTGTAAAAGGGTTTCTTTTTTGTAGAATAAAAATTGTTAGGCGATTTGGTTCAATCACTCGGGTCTCCCAATTACAGTAGCGTTTAAGAGTTCTTCGACTAGCTTAATTTGAAGGTTGACTATATTCTGGCCCAGTTTCCATCTTTCGATATCTCAATTCTGGGATGCTCATAACTCTAATTGGCTTCAATTTTCATCTACACTACACTGTCACCTGCTGGTGATAGTGCAGAAACGTTTGCTATTTCATGTGATCTCATATAATTTCTAGACCTGTTTCTTACATTAAACCCACTTGTGTATAAAACTTTAATTCTTTCCCCACTAGGTCTATCTGACCATAGCCTAATAGAAATAAACTTCTACTGTCCCTAATTCCTCTGTTGCTCACAACAATGATAGAACCTTGTGGTGTTTTAAGTCAACGAAATGGAGTGATTTATGGGACTTCTTGAAACCTTCCCATGGCTTAACTACTATTTTAAGTCGTCCTCGTCTTCAGATATTGCTCTTTCACTATCTCATCTAACTCATCCTCATACGCATGTAGTTACACATTACCAAAAAACAAAATCGTATAGGTCATTATCGTTCCCAATCCTAGTTCATTAGGGCTTGTGCTGGGGCAATATCATTGAACAGTAAATTGTATACCAAAAGGAAATTTAATAGCATGGTCGAGAGTCATGCACACTACGTTGGTGTTAGAAATACCTGCACAAGTGTTATCATTAAAGCTAGACCGACCATTTCCATCACTTTCATTTCGTCTAAAGTCATCAATCATCATTCTTGAATCTAGCAAATTCCTTAGTGACCAAAAATATGGTTTTAGGCAGAGTGGTTCAACATGTGATCTTTCATATGTGACCCAAGTTTGGAACAAGCCGGTGAAACAGCTGTAGTCTCTTTAGATATTTCAAAAGCGTTTGACCAAATTGGCATAAGTTTTACTTGCTAAACTCACCTCGTTTGGGTTAACCGATACGCTCATCATTTAGGTTTCCCGTTTCCTTGAATATGTGTCGTAGTTGATGGCTTTTTTTGAAAAAAAAGTTGGCATTGACGCGGGCGTACCACAGCGATCAGTGATAGCTCCCACACTGTTTCTGCTATACATAAATGCTCTTCTTTCTTCAACGATTAACCCGATCCACTGATTTGCGCAACACTCTTATTTGTAGTTCGTCTCAGTCTACTCATAATATTAGCATAGAAGAACCATTTCGACTCTTTCCTTGTACTGTCCGTATTACAGTGGCTATTGTGCTGCTGAATTACATTCATTGATACTATCTCGGGCCAAGTTGTGGTGCCAAACGGACGCAGTTTACATCCTTCTACATGGATTATAAACTCTGTTTTCTCAGTTATGATATGAAAAAATTTAGGGTAATCGTTCATAGCCATCTCTTGGCAACTCAAAATCGCTTATCCATTTTCCTAAGTGTTCCTGAGTACTTTATCACGTTAGGCTAAACTTAACCTGTTCAGGGGTGTATAATGTAGATTCCATCATAGCATCGGTTATAATTTAATTGATCAACTGTTTCGGTTAATAGCTAACCTATTTTTACGAAGTAGTGAATGTGTTAAAAACTAGTTGTTGTAGCCGATTCTTATATAAAACCATTCATTAAATATCATCTTTACTACTTTCATAAAGACAATGTTTTACTGCAAAACTTTTTTTTAAACACAGTCAAGGCTCACACAATAATAAGTATTACGTTTTTACATGTGATGGAATGAAAAGAGTTATGTTTACATTTTGCATTCATTGCATTCATTTATAAAATGAATATATTGCTTTGCCACAAATTACTTATTTTACTTATTGTGAAGATTGTGATTTTGGTATAATTTTGCACAAGGGATGAACTATGCGCACTTCAAATATGACGTCTATGTAACGTCACACATGACGAGGCAACGAGTCAACAAACTGAAATTTTTACGGCTGGAAAGTTTTTTTACTGCTATGTCATTCAAGAAATGTTTAAGTTTAAAAATCTCTGTTTGCTAAAAATAAATGTAAATAACATATTATTGAAGAGCCAATAAGCTAGGTGATCGATGTTTGTTATCATGCTAAAGCTAACTCATCATTTGCTTTTATATGGTACTCATGCGATCAGAGATGAAGATTAAATTCGGTAATTAAAATACTATTATTTTTCAAAATTAATAAAAAAGTATGAAATGCAATACAATCTTTTTTCTAATTGCCGATTATTATTAAATTACCTTTAATCCAATGGGATTGTTGTTCCAAAATATCACTTGATGGTTTATATGCTTGCTCCTCACAATCCTCGTCACCATGAGTGCACTTAATATTGTTGTCTCCCTCAGATGCTCGCTCCATCTCTTCGTTTATTGCTTCCTTTCTAGGAACAGAAACACGTTTCTCTTCATAAAATAAATCATCATCCAATTTGCCAGATTCCTGCAATTCTTTTCTTTGTTTTGCGATGCTCATTTTGTATTCACCTAATGCCTGTCGCATTTTTTCTAAACTGTAAGCTGCAGAAAGTCGAGATATAACCTTATCTTTAATATCTTGTATTTCTTTTGAGTCAGTTACACCTTCATGCGCACCTGTATACTTTAACGCTTCATCTATAATCGAATCTTCTATATTTTTTAATTTTAAATCCATTTCTACTAGCTTCGTTTCTTCATCGTTTTTTTTAAGATTATTACTATGCTCTCTTTCATGATGATGCGCAGGTTTTTCAGAGCTTCGTTTTGTCGCCATTGCAATTGCTTTATGATATCTTTCCATTAACCATTCGTTGCCCATTTCATCCTTCATTTTCTTTTTTCGATCATATCCAAAATAATCAGACCAGTCTATAGATTTCTTTTTTATCAGTAACGGTTCTTCTATATCTCCATTAGGAATAGTTTCTTTGTTAACTACATGCTTTTCTTTAATACTATTATTACTTGCATTACCTGAATTATTTAACTGTTTTGTAAGTAAGTCACGATTTTCTTTCTGTGGACTTGTTTTACTATTCACTTTTGGTTTACTCGTGGATTCAGGTTTAGTAATACCAAATATGTTGCTTAATTCTTTTGCAACCTTGGGATCCGTAGATGCTACATTTCTAGTTTCCTTGTTGGTGGAATGCATTGATTCTGCTGTTTGTTTATGTTCTTTTGATGGTGGATTACTTCTCTTAGCAAGCGGAAACCTTTTTTCCTTGGAGTATTTAGAGAGCTTATTTCCTTTGTAATTTTTTAAATATTGATTTAAATTCCATTTATGATAAGGTGAAAAATCTTCAAAATCTTCTTCTTGCGCATCATCTTCATTATTTAAATGATAAGGAGATTCATTCGGTTCATCTGATTCATAGTAGCGACTTCTTTTTTTTAAACCAATACTATCGTATCCAAGATTTCCTAAACTGGGGTAGTAGTCTCCATAATACATTCGTTTTTTGGTTTCTGGTCTAATTGAGGTTTCATCAGGATATTTACCATAATACTTTTGGTAGAGATAATGAATTATATCTAAAAAATCGTCGTTATTTTCATTATCAGATTCGGATTCGAGTTTATTAAGTAACTTCTCGGCAACTTCTTCTTTTTCATTAGCTCTATCTCTGTCTATTTTCTCACGAAATGATGAAGAAAAACGCTTTTTGTGATTGAATTCATTTTCCTTATAGTAATCTGGTGCGTCTGTAAAAAGTAAGTAAGTACAATTAGTATATATATATACTGAATCATGGTATTATTTATCTGACTGCATTAGTAGTAAAGATTTTAGTTATTTTAGCAAAAGTTTAATCATTCGTAAAATGGAATGACTTGTAATTATTAAAATACCAATTTTAATACTCGTAAATAAGTTAAAAGTGCGCGGTATGTACTTAGGTCAACCAAAATAGACTAGAATACTTCATATTGTCTTAACGTTACCACAGATGTACACACATAAAACTACATATGTGACATTACTGGCTGACAGCGTATGCCTCACTACTAAATGACAAACAAATTCTATAAAGGATACATGTAGTATAAATCTCAAAAGATTTACTTATAAATAAAAAATAAATATGAACATTTCAAGAAACGATTTAATTAAGAGGTAATTCAAATAACCAAATTTAAGTGATGAATTATAAATTCAAATCCTCAAATAGAGTTACAAGAGGCCACCTCGTGGCCCGACCCCACACTCGTTAATCATAATCTACAAACGGTTGGCAGTTAAAAGAAAGGATTTTCTTGCATTATGAAATGTAGAAAGGCTCTAAAAAGCAAGTATAGTAATCATTTCATAATGTAGATCATACATACATACATACACACACAATATATATATATATATATATATATATATATATATATATATATATATATATATATATATATATAGGGTGGCGCATTAGTGTGACAAAGTCCCATATCTCCTTTATTTAAAGAGATATAAAAAATAATTAAATACAAAAGTTGTAAGATATGTTCTGGTGCATATTCCAAAAATATTTTTAATTATACAGGGTAGATCATAAAAGCTTAGAAGTAATTTTAAATTTTTTTTTAAATAGAAAACCCCATATATTATTATATATTTAGATTCTACATACAATTTTAGACACATTTTATGTATAATGTCCTATACCTAAGTCTAACTGTTTTTGACAAATTTCTAATTTTTTGTCAAAAATGACGTTTGCAGGCCAAAACATAGGTGAAAATCTTTTCTAAACGAAGCCTTTATCAATTAGTTATGGTTGGTTTCCTTGGAAATGGGGACCTACTCTAATGGGCTGTATTGATATCTTTGTAATACATTCATACAGGGTGATCAAAAATGGACAATAAAAAGTAGATTCAAAAAAACCTATAAAGTCATTTTTTTTAATGGAAACCCCCTATTTTTTTCATTCTATCTTATTTAGCATTAAAAATAAGGACTTTGTATAAGAGTGTATATTACAAAAAATTGTAGTTTTTGAAATAATGACAATTTAACATTTTTTTATTGTAAAAAGGCTATACGGCTTTCAAGTTTGGTTGTTAGTTGGCCGTGACGGCGAGGCGTGGCATATAAAAATAATAGAGATCATCAGAAACGTCATTATTTATTGTCAGTTGATAATTTGTGTGATGCATTAGTGTATTTTATAGCAAATTGATTTAAAACTTGAATTAAAATTGTAAATAATGAATTTTTCGCAAGCCGAGATGGTTGATATGATTTTTGTTTTGGGAGCTAGTGATAAGAATACGCTCTTAGCAATAAGACTGTATCAACTACGGTTTCCACAGAGACGGCAACCTGAAAGAAGGGCATTTGAAAAGCTTTTGGAGTGTTTTGAAACAACTGGCAATGTGTTATATGAAAAAAATACTAGGGAAAAACGTGCACAGACTGAGGAAAATCAATTAAATGTACTATTAACAGTTACCGAAAATCCATATATTGGACAACGACCCATTGCTGGTTATATTGCCAATGTGCTAGAACTCGTTGCGCTTCCATATCTTCAGGGGCTGGAAAATCCCATTTTCAAACAGGATAATGCGCGCCCTCATACGACAAGGGCTACAACACGTTTTTTGGAAGAAGCTAACATTGCTGTCCTCCCATGGGCTTCTCGATCGCCTGATTTTTCGCCCATTGAACATGTATGGGATGAGGTCGGTAGGTGACTGGGTAATTTAACACACCTTCCAGATAACTTACACGATCTTCGGCTACGGATTCAAGAAGCTTGGGTTGATGTATCACAAGTAGCACTAGATCACTTGATTGATAGCATGCCACGCCGTCTAAATGAGTGCATTACAAATCGTGGCGGAGCAACTCATTATTAAAAAAACATTTTTAGTTTTTGTTCTTTTATTTTAAAATTTTAATCGTTTGTTTGTTTTAATGAAAAACATCGTTGACGAAAATCCCAATAAAATCGTTCAATAAGTTCTAGGTGTTGTAATTTTTATGGAAGTCAGTATATTTGCTTCAATTTCCGTTGTAAATTTGATATTACGATGAATTTTGTTAAGGAGATTCAAACACTGATTTAAAGAGTGTAAATTGTGCGCGCAAATTACAAACGCATCATTTACGTAGCGATAACAACATGTTGGTGTTAATGGTGATGAATTTAGAGCTTCGTTTTCAAAATCTTCCATACAAATGTTTGCAAAAGCCGGTGAAAGAGGTGATACCAATTTGTTTGTAAAATTGTCCATTATGCATAAGATATGTACATTTCACGCAATGACTTATTAACTTGATTAAATCTTCGTTTATTGAGTGTTTGTGTTTTAAAATTTGGATTGCGTCTTCTACTGGAACTTTCGTATGTAACATCAAAACTGACTAAAACATCTTCTTTTCCAAATGAATGGTTTTTAGTAATATTGAACACTAAACGAAGTCGTTATGCCCAAAGTGGACGTCATAAATACAATAGGTTTTATGAATAGAATGGGTGTTATACACGTAACTTAGTAGTAGTCATTGTAAACAATGTCTGAAAATTATCGGATGAACACGGTGGGCCCCGCCCATATCGTGGGGGCGTTATGAACAGTGTACAATTGGAGTAGGGCCTTAACGTATTATTCTTGTTTTAAATGAAAATGTTAGTTCCTAGATTAAGTTATTTAAATTTTAATTTTTATAAAAACCTTTTGGGAATTTTTCTTGATATTATAATAACAGAGATTTTTAAGGTCATAACACCCTAAAGTGATATCATGTCCTGCGATGCGCAAGGGGAACATTAAACATTTCACGCTGCATCAATGCTTTTATACGTGACTCGAATTCACCATTTTCAACTGATTTTTTTTTAATTAAAAAAAAAAAGTTTCTATTACATGATCCTGAGTGTTATTTTCAATGTGGACAAATAACTATAAATGAGATTTTTTCAATTGTGAAAAGCCGACACCTTCAGTTATACTAAATCAAATCGGACAATAAAAAAAAACAAATTACATAAAAGGAACTTTAGCACATCGTGGTATTTAGATTATGAATGGATATGTGGAAGTTGTCACCTAAAGATATGCGGTATGCATTATAGGCAACTCGAAATTGAGGAAAAATTTAAGTATACCATTAAGAGCACCTCAAAAGTATTACTGGAACCCAAACGTCGCAAAGTGTGACCGTAGGAACCGCGATGAATAAGCATACATCTCGTGTCGAAGGTAAGGCATTAAAATTGATATCACTTTTATAATTAACTTAGGAAAAAAAAGCTAAATTCAGCGATATAAATTTTCACATCTACAGAGAAATTTGAATGAAACCGTAAATGCCATTTTGTTTCACGGCAATAAGAAAAAAGCGATTGTATCTAGCCTCAGTGTCTACCATCAAACTATCTACATAACAATGATTTTTGGTGTTGGTAGAGTTGCGGCGCAAATGGGTTAAGTTTTATTTCCTTTTTAGTTGCAATAACTCATACAATTGAATAGCGAGTGCATTTAAATTTATGGTGGTTAAGATCTAAACAGCTAGACATCAGATAAATTTGGTGAGGATAGGCGGAGGGATTACGGAGTAATTAAACATGTACAAATTAACGTAATGTAAATTGCACATCATAAGAAGCGTTACATAAATATTACTTAGGGTATTCTTAAATAAATAAATAAGGTATTGTTACGTGCAGATCTCGACGCTGTACCCAAACTTACCGCAACAGAGCGAAGAGAGCCTTAGGGTATGCCGGAAGCCAAGTCAAAGTAGAGATGATATGAGTCCGTACAGTGACGAAGGTGGTAGCTACAAATTAAGGGAGAAGAGAGGGCGCCAGATAGAATTAATAAAAGCAGCCCTAAGTAATCAGAGAGCACAAGGCAGTTCGAACTTCGGTATCGAGCGTAAAGCAACTTTAAAAAAAAAGAACTTAACGTTTTTACGCTTTCGGGCCGGGCACCGTAGTCTTCGCCGTTTCTGCGTTAGGATTGTCACTGCTCCGCATACAGTCGACACAAAGAAGCGGATCCCGTCCAGGAAACAATCACTACAACCAGCCAGGAGCCAAACCACCTAGAAGGACATCGGGAAAGTCACAGGAGCAGCAGCAGCAAGAAACCACAACAGTTAAGAGGTATTAATTAATAAAGAATTTTAAAATAAATTTTTGTTTTTATTTTTGTCTATTAATACTAACAAAGCCTCCATTCAATCGGAATCTCAACTTCCAAGCCTTAATCCAGCGGGGTGTGAGGCTGCACCTCGGTGAGAGTCCACGCTTTCATTAACACAATAATTTCTGACCCCCTTTTTCAAGTACCCGTACTAACCCGCCATGGTAAAACATGACAAACGGGCCTCCGGGCCACGGTCTCCCTAGCTCCTTTCTCGCCGCCGAGTTCCCCGACACCTATATCCGCTACACCACCTCCTTCCCTACCCTTTGCGGCAGCCGTCGCATCCCCTTCTACACTAGTGAGGGCATCTTCTATGTCCTCTATTGCCTCTTCCTACATTCCACCCGCAGTCAAACCCGTTCACCAGTCCTTTAAAACACCCAACCCTTCTACTTCCCGTTCTGCTTCCGATTCAAAACCTAATCCTACCGCTAAACCCTCTCCTAAACCTTCCGCTACCTATAATCCCACTTCCCGATATTGCATCGGCAATATTCCCGCAAAATTCAATACCAAAAAATTCTATTTTCAAGCCCTCGTCTCTTTCTGTCTCACCTGGTTGAACGTAAAGCTCAACCACAACCGCATCTGCTTGTTGGGAACGAGCGAGGCCCTGCCAGCTACGATGCAGCGAACTATGCAATATCACTTCCATTGACCTGCCTAAAATCACAAAAGCAATGCGGATCATATCCAAACAAACCAACACCCCTACTTCCCTTGCACGCAGGATGGGCATATTTCCGAAGAATCTGCTACCCGCACCCTCCGTTGCCCCACCTCTGGTGAAAGCCACAAAGCCTCGTCCTGTCCCCGCCTGAATACACCGAAGTGTAACAACTGTGGTGGACCTCACGCTACCTACTCCTTTTCCTACGCGACTCGTCGTGCGATTCCCACCACCGCGGCAGCAAACCTCCCCTCCTTCCACGCTAGACACCGAGGATGACGACAAACCCAAACCACCTACTTCCATTCCCGATTTTATCGCCTCCATTACCCTCACCCTAATGCGATCGTTTCCTGAGCGTAGGCCGACATACCGAAAGCTGTCGACATTACGTTCAGGGAATATTTTAAACGCCGTACCAGGGTCAACTTTGTTGGCAATAGTATAGCTTTCCAACTCACATTATCCGGAGAGATTTTCAAAACGCCTATTGGAATGTATTTGGCGAATACATCTCCAATAACCTTCAGACGAACGATATCCACACTCCCAACGATGTCGAGATAGCGTTCACCGACTTAACTTCCCTTATCGCGGAAGCGGTCGAAGCCTCAATTCCCCAAAAATCAATTGATATCTCCCGCAAACCTCTCCCACAATACATCGTAAACTTGATCAAAGGGAAGAGGCGAGTATATCGCGAATTCCTGACATCAAGAGACCCCGCTCTCAAGACCTAATATAACCAATTAAACGCCCTAATTCGGCGTGAAACCAACACATACACAGAAAGAAAATGGGTGGAGGCCACCTTCAATTTCAACTATAGAGATGGCAAGAAGTTCTAGCACGCCTTCAATATACTCACTAAAGGAAAACCAAACCGAAGTCTCACCTAACCGATCCTCAGGGTAACTTAATTTCCAGCGATCAAGACAAGGCCGAAGTTTTCCGCCACCACCTACAATCCGTCTTTAATTCACCTAAGCATCCCTCGTCCGATGACGACTTTAAAAATCGTCTAGAGCGAGACCTTGAGGATTTCAAAAACTCCGAACTACTTGAGAAAATCCTGGATGATAATGACCTGTTTTTCTGCCCAATTACTCCCGCTCAAACCCTCAACTACTTCCAAAAAGGCAAAATATCCGCGGCCGGACAAGACGGACTCAACAGACTTATACTGAGACACCACCACCCCCAGCGATCAGGCGCCTAACGTCCATATATAACAAATGCTTCTCTCTTTCGTACTTCCCGACGGTGTGGAAATCGGCCTCGACGGTCACGATTCCTAAAAACTTCTCCTACCTGACAGAACCCTCATCTTACCGACGCGTCTCTCTCCTCAGCTGCCTAGGGAAATGATTAGGGCAGATCATAGCCCGAAGGCTAGGTGATCACATAGAATCCAATAACCTCTTACCCGATAGCCAGTTCGGCTTCCGACCTAATAGAACCTGTCAGGACCCATTGCTGAAACTCCTATCCGAAACGTTACGAGCATTTAACCACCGCTATTGCAACCTCGCCGTGTTCTTAGACATAAAGCAGGCCTTTGACAGAGTCTGGCATGTGGGTCTAGTTCACAGAATCCAAGCATTAGGTATCCGCCCCGAGCTCACGAAGCTCCTACTGTCGTATCTAACAGATAGTACGGTACGAGTCCGAGTGGCTTCATCCCTTTCACAAAGTTTCACCCCGCAAGCAGGCGTACCTCAGGGTTCTGCCTTAGCACCAATACTATACCTTATTTTCGCCAATGATATCCCCAGTGTAACAACGCGTGGAGTATCCCTGGCTCAGTTTGCCGGCGACACTGCCTTCTGGGCAGCTAATCGGTCAACCAACAACGCCTCCAACAGTATATCCAATACCCTACGGAACTTCTCCAATTGGGCCAACCAATGGAGAGTCTCCATAGACCCCACCAAAACCCAAGCCCTTCTATTCCGGCACCCTAACTATACTGGACACAAATTACTCTCAAAAAACGACGTAACCATCTCCCTGCGAGGGAAACGATTACCGTTACTTGACGATATAACATACCTGGGAATTACATTTACGAAGAACTTTAACTGGAACGCTGACCTGAACAAGACCCTGAACAAAGTACGGAAGCGATCCAAACTCCTGGGCGCCCTTAGGGGACGCATAGGAGGTTCGCAATCGAAACCCTACAATATACCTACAAGACATTCATACGGCCCGTCATAGATTACCGTGCTCCATTGTACGCTACCCTAAAACCCAAAGACCTAAATTCCATAGACTCATGTGAACGCCGAGTCCTACGGAGAATACACCGATTACACTATAGAACACCCAATAAAATTACCATACAACACGCTAACATCATCCCTATCACACAACGCCTCAAAACACTACAAACAAATTACACACACCGAAGGATATTCGGTGAAACCGAAACTACCAAAAACATCCTCCGCATTTCACATACGCCCCTTATCCACATCCAATACCTAAGAATCCATAGGAGAAAACCGAAAAATAAATTTAAGCACCATCCAGCTATCCTGATCCAGAACATCGAAAACCTCCGCGAAGAATTCGAAGACCTCCTTGCTGACATCCCATATGCCCTAAGATAAAATCGAAGACGACCAATGCAACGATCAAGGAATCGAGCCAATACACACCACGTACCTCATATACACCTCCAATCCAAACAAAAATAATATAATATTAGATTAATAATAATATACTTTTTTTTGCAACCACTTAACACCACACACTACATTTTATGCACGTATACAATACACACAACAACATAACCCCACTAACACACAAAAGACCCAGGACTGAAGAGGAAGCAGACTCCTGAACAGTCCGGAGGAATAAGATAAGAATCAGCAATACTAACAAATAAGCATTCTAACTAATAAGCATACTAACAAAAAAAATCAGAGAGCATTAGTTACTTTCCTAGCGAAGTAACAAACATTAGTAAGTATCTGGACAGTATCTCAAAGAAACCACTACGAGTTAGAACGAAAAAAAGGTAGTATATTGCTTCTATTGCCAGTAAATAAATTAAACCAGATAAACCAACCCCAAAACTTAATGACTAAATTAATGTTCTTTGAAATTAGAATGTAGTGACAAAGAACCCCGTCCCAGTTTAAATAATAAAATAAATTAAATTGAATTAATTATTGGCTAAATTAATGCTCTTTTAATTTAGAATGTAGTAACAAAAAACCCAGTTTAAATAAGAAAATAAATTAAATTGAATTAATTAAATTGATGTATAAATGTAGATCATTCAAAGCTACGTTGCATTAAATGGAGCAATGTTAACACTCGATCAAGCAAATCTGAATCTAGTACATAATACTATGTGAATCCTCATGTAATTGTATAGGCCACCACTATGCCACATAAGTAGATTATTACAGTGTACAAATAATGTGTCAAACAAGGCAGTTAATATTACATTGCCGTAATAGATAGGCAATTGGTTTTAATCACTAAAGATCAATGAGTATATAATTCCACCACTTTAAAGCAGCAAGGTTGAATGCATCCACCCGTTCACATGATACTATGCATAAAATCTATACAGATGAAATTAAAGCTGATACTGTAAACATGGACCAGAAGTACATATACAGCGAATTGACTTTCGCAAGTAAATACTTAAAAGCTATGTATAACAATTAAGTTTCTACCAAATCAATTAGGTTAAGTCTATACAATTATATAGTTGTAGTTTGTTGACGTATAGACCAATCATCAAAGCACAAGTAATACAAAAGCATAGAGATCATCGGTAACTTAACTTTCAATATCCAGATAATCTTACTTAAGTGAGCTGACTCGAAAAACTTTCCCACCTTAAATAAACCTTTTTCAGTTTCTAAATAATTTACTCGGTTTTTTTTACTTGAGGTGGTAAAGTTTTTCGAGTCAGCTCAGTTAATTCTTTTTATTTTGCAGAGAATGATATCAATTAAATTTAAAAACTACATAAATAGAAACAACGATGATCAATTAAATTCTTAAATTTACATTCTTTACGTTACTTCATGGAATTCCATGTTCAATAGCGCCAATGTGTCAAATACAATACAATTCCACAATTTTTTTTATATAAATATTTATTTAATTTGTGGAATTGTATTTGAAACATTGTTACTGTTAAATTGTTATATCAAACGTTTCAAATGATACTGTTAACTATTTGGGAATGAAATATTGTATGATTAAACCGGAAAACATAGGTATTTGTTTCATTAGTACAAAAATATCAATTTTCAGGGCGAGGAAGAAAAATTTAGCGGAGTCCAGCAATCTCCCGAGTCCCGAAAATTTGTACGAATAAAACATAAAATTTTTTTTCCAGCCACTTTTACCATTATGTTCACTCATTTATTTGCATTTCACTACTTGTTTGAAAACCCCTTATTTATGTCGCTATCAGTATCGGACATTTCTATTTTATACAAAATGAGTATTATTCTATATTTAGGGAAATAAAAACTTACCCTCTAGTGTTTAATTAATATTCATTGGATTTTAGCTCTATAAATTTGTTTCAAATGTGACAGATGTAATGTGATGATGGATGGTGCCACTAGCAACAGCAAATGTGTATGTCTGTTCATAGAAGATATTCACTCAAAACATTTAAATAACCTTATAACTGCTTAAAACGAAAACAAAAGCAAAATTATATTGAATATCAATACTTATTAGTTATTTATGAATAAAACGTTGTTTGTGACAAACATGCGACAATTTTGAAATTATATTTATTGAAGTAATAACATCCCATGAACGTCATTAATACAAGGTCAAATTTTGTACTAGGACAAAAGGTAAATACTTTTTGTACAGTTGCCGTGGAGACATCGAAGGATCTCGAAATCAGCCACTTTTGGTACGAAATACTGTCACAATATAAAATCTATTTTGGATGGTTGGAGAAAAAAGTATTTTTGTGACTTAAAAAATTTAAACCGTAAACACCTGTTTCTTGAGACATTTATTGTACAACCGCAGTTCACTTATTAAAATTTTTATTTTCTGCAGAATAAAAAAAATAGTAACGATATAACCAACTATTGACCATAAGCTATATAAAAATGTATGTCTAAAACCTAAACGTAAACCAGATTGCGACACTTCGATGCGCTATGTAATTCTCACACATGAAACATAACTAAAAATGAGATATCGTTAGACAAACATGAAGATCAGGGTACGGTGTGCGTATACGCAGTGACCAAGTAGCAGCATGGTCACTGAGTATACGCACACCATGTACGGGTACTTAGACGAATGCTGGGGTAGTATTTTCCCCCTCAGAACCGTAACTCCGTTCCTTCCGATCGTATCCGCACCACACCCATCCTTAATCCCATAATCCATAATTGTGGGCGAAGGAGCTTAGAAAGCTCAAACAGGCTGCCCACCCCCTTGGGGACGGAATGGAATGCGTGACCCTTTTCAAGATTCCGTCAGCCAACTTCCACAAAATTATTGATATTAATCGATTAGGATGTATATACTATGGACTATATTTTTGGAAACCGGCGGGTTTACCACATAAGTCTTACAAATTCCGGTAGATTAATTATGACTCTTTTGCTTAATATAGTATAATAATTAAGTATAAATGAAACGATTATTATTTGAGTCAATAATTCAATATTTTAAGTGTATTTATCGGGAAATTAATTGCGGCAGGTTAGAGATTTATTTAGAGCTTTGTATCCTAATGAACAAACTCCGTCCCTTGGATCTCTCCATACCTTACTTTAATCAAAATGGAAGCTTAGTTAACTTTGTAAAAAATGCAAAAATGAGGAAAATGAACATGAAGAAAGAAGATAGAACGAAGATGAATTAAATGTAATTTTATACATAACTGAAAACCCAAATTTCTGTGTTCGACAGATCACCAATATACTACATTTGCATCCAGCTAGTGTTTATAAAATACTTAAGCAGGGTTATTTCAGGTTTAATTCTACAATATTTAATTCTCAAATAGTTAATGAAAATCACTTGAAATTGATCATCGTTGTCTGCATTTATGTAGTTTATAAATTTAATTGATTTGATTGAGATTGATCTGGAGGTGGATGAGCGTGATTGATTGACTGATTTCGCCTAATACTTTTAATTATGACTCATAATTAATAAGGGGGCGCAATACTATTTCATATTTCAAGTTTTCCCACCATAGCAATTACATGGATCTACATCTACTTTTAAAAATATACCTCTAAGTGGCGACACAATTAAGCTCCATTACAGAAAGCATTCATTAGTTTTAAAAATACACCACTAGATGGCGGCATAAACAAAATCAACCAATCAGAATACAGCACCTTAAATATAGGAACCTTCTTGATCGACAGAATACCTTTTATGCCGACAATTGGTTCGCGTATTGGCTAGAATACAGAAACCATCTTTACTGACAATTGGTTCGCTTATTGGCTGAAAGTGAAAATTTAGGGGCCTTCTTTATCGGAAAAATACAGAAACCTTCCTTACCGACAATTGGTTCGCGTATTGGCCAGAATACACAAATCTTCTTTACCGACAATTGGTTCGCGTATTGGGTGAAAGTGCAAAATTTAGGGACCTTCTTTATCGGCAGTAACACTTCATATGATCTGGAGATATTGGGTCATATAACATTAAAAAACATTTAAATGCAGTCGCTATTCAAGTTTATGAGTTATTGCAGCTAAAAAAGAAGTCAACCCTCTTGCTCCGCAATTCCACCAGCACCAAAAATCATTGTTATCTAAATAATTAGATGGTAAACACTTATGTTAAATTTAAATACAATCGCTTTTTAATCTTATCGCCGGCAAAATGCAATGGCATTTACCGTTTCATTTTAATTTCCCTTTAGGTTTGAAAGTGAAAGGTAACGAGAAAATTTATATCGCAAAATTTTGCTTTTCTCCCAAAGTTAATTATAAAAGTGATATGAAATTTCGACACGACCTGTATGCTTACTGTCGTTGCAATTCCTACGGTCACATTTTGAGAAGTTTTGGTTCGAGTAATAATTGATCTTGGCGTTATTTCTCTATTTTTTAAATAATTCAATTGTCTTTTAAGATATCCTCAATTTCGAGTTGCCTATAATGTGTACCTTATATCTTAAGGTAACTTCCACGCATCCAGTCATGGTCTGAATACCACGATGTTCTAAAGTTCCTTTTATGTCATTTGTTTTTTTTTTATTTTCCGATTTGATTAGTGTAATCAAATTTCACAATTGAAAAAAATATCTGCTATCGTTATTTGTCCACCTTGAAAATGGTGTTCGCATAAACAACACTCCGGGTCATGTAACCATTTTTTTAAATTAAAAAAAAGCCGTTGAAAATGGTAAACTAGAGTCGCATATAAAAGCATAGATGCAGCGTGAAACGTCTAATTTTTCCCTTGAGGTAACTGGAGTCCGAGCCAATCTTAGCCACGTCGCTTGTAATGTACTGTCTATATCCCCTTGATCGGTAGTTTTGAGGTATAGTGACTGGGAATATAGTTCCTTTAAATAATATGTAGGCAGATAAAAATATGTACCAAGAATACTTACGCATCGCAAGAGACGACATTACTTTAATTATTATAATATCAAGAAAACCTCTTAAAAAATTAAATACAAGACTTTTTTAAAAATTAAAATTCAAATAACACAATCTAGGAACTAACCTTTTCATTTAAAACATTAGAGCCCTATTCAAATTGTCCACTGTTCATAACGCCCACACGATAGGAGCAGGGCCTATCGTGTTCATCCGATCATTTTCAAAGATTACCACATTAAAACGTAATATAGAGCAATCTAACTTATCACGGTAGCTCGTACAAAACAACAAAAGACGACCATCACTCTCTAACGGCAGCCAAAGATACTTTACATCTAAATTTAGATGGAGTTGGATTAAAAATGGAGAATGCAGAGCAAAATACGTTCTCAACAAAATTTAGTTATGGTTCTATACTCTCAATTGAAAGTATTATCAAACGTAACACCTTCTCCAAAAGTTCCCTTAAGTAGAAAACTGGTGTGCATAAGACATGTGCATAACGTGAAAAAATTATAAACAGTAGAAATAAAGGATCCAGTAGTATTAAAGCAGTTCCTAAACGTGTGTATTTTCATTTATATAAACTAAATTTGGGCACCGCTGTAGATACATTACAAAATTATCTCCAGCCGGATTTTCCGGAGGTTCAGTGTTAAAAACAACAACACGACATCCTTCATTTAAAGTTCTATTAAAAAAGTAATGGGTTAAGACGACTCTCAAATCCATCGAATCAGCAATTTCAATTTCAATTTTACTTTATCTATTATATTACAGGATGCAAGCGGTGGAGTTAGAATTTGACCCAAACACGATTTGGCAGTTAAGGATCTTGACTTGGAACAATATTGCATTGACAAAACTATTGAGATTTGCGGCATGACAGGGAAAATCAAAGCAGGTTGCCAATTCATAATTACAACTCTGTACCATGCACCATCAGGTGATTTATAAAAAAATTAAAGGGTTTATAGTATAATATCTATAACTCTAAGGGTAAGGTGACCGTAAATGGTGATTTTAATTTTGATCCATTGGACAGCGATCCAGGTTTTTATAGAATTGATGCATTATTTTGTCTTACGAATTAGTTATAAAAAACAAAGCCCCTACTAGAGTTTTTGGTAACACCAAATCACAACTTGACCTTATTTATACCAATATAAATACTGGTGGTAAGTGCATTGTGCAAGATGTGCGATATTTTGATCATAAGGCGGTTTTGAATAATACTAATCAAACCATAAAGTCCTTTTTCATCGTTAAACGTTTCCTTATTGCAGTAGTGCTTGACAAATTAACATTTGAAAAATACCTTTATTGCAGTAAATACTGAATATGGATTCAATAAATCTTTGAAGGTCTTGTAAATCATTTTACACACACTAGGCAAAAAGCGGTATAATAAGAATTGATAAACCCTGAAATTGAAACTCTTGTAAATAACTTCACGGCCTGTTTTTACTCAAAAAATCAGTACACGGAACTACGAGTTGCGATAACGTGATCTTGTATTGATAAAGCCAACCTTTCCATTTTTTTAACTATAGCTCCTTTTCGTAACCATATTTTACATGCTTCTGTGTCCATCTGTGGCGCTGTTGGCATCATATTTTCCATGTTTGGGCTATTATCAATTATTATGTTTATATCGGTTTTATTAAAATTTTAACTAGCTATGATAGTAACTTTTTTACACAACTCTTATTATTTGAGATAGGATCTTTCTTAGTTGATATTTTCTCTCTGATGTTGAGACTCTATCAGATTGTGGTTTACCGTTAACGTGAGGTACATTTCTTTTTCGGCATAATTGTATTAGTACATTTTATGCATACTTGTAATTTTTAATATAAGTTGTTTTTTGAGAAAGTTTAAAGTTGGAAATAGTTTTTATTGCACATCAGGAGAGTTTTTAACGATTAACCTTCATTAGTCAATTTGAGGTCAATTTACAGGTTGAGACAAAAATTAAGGTGAGTGTTGTAATGATTCGAGCACTGGATGTGAGGAATTTTTCGGGACTATGTAATTTTGTCGATTTTTTTAATTTTTGAGTTATGTGGACGTTGAAATCTAGGTCATCAGGTGATTATTTAAAAAATTGAAGAACAGGTGGCACCTTAGTGCTCTTTTTGTAGTTTGAGTAAGTACTACGTCTCTACCACCAAGCTATGTTGGTACCATGCACTTGTCCGTACGGGCAGATGTTCTAGTGAGTGTTATGTCCGTAACCACTGTTGCTGCCATTTCATTTTTATTATTTTTGTGCAATGCAACTTGGTACCCACATAAATATTACTTACTATTTATTTATTATTACTATTAATCATATCCACTCGTACAAGAATTTTTGATGTGATTTAGTGTACTTAAGGACTCTGTTCATTCTATGAATTTGTTCCTATCACTGTATACTACAGCTTGCCATACTGCAATAGTAGTGTTGTAATGTATCTAGCTACATGTAACTAGATACAGTAACTAGACACTTTTACTGCATCTGAAACAGTAACTAGGTACTTTTCTCCTTCCAGTAACTGTATTTGTAACTAGTAACATTTCTTCTGTAACTAAATATCTAAAGATACATAGATACATGTCTTGCCAACGTGCAGTTTCATACAGAATTGAACAGAAAAAATCATGTGTTTGGAAACAATTAAATAATTGAAAACCATGCGTTTTGTCCGGCCGCGGGTCGACGCACTATATGAATGCGATATGACTCGACACCTCAGATATGAGCTTGTTAGGCGTTCATTAGGCATTTTCAAGTGACCTCACAACGTGTGACCTTGCTTGATGTTGGACAACTTTAACACACGTTCTAATGGGATGTGATTGTTTTCTGACAATTTTATCGAAAATCGTAGGCTGTGAAAATGTTTCTGTGCTAATACTTGTAGATGAGGATTGTATTGATACAATTCACCAGAAATACGTGAATGAAGTGAATAATTATCCTACATAATATTGAAAAGTTCTTGCGACTTGTAGGTTCAAAATAAGGCTCTTTTGGCTATGATGTGTTAAAAGGTGTATGTTACAGATTCGTTACTACACTGGAATACCAATCTATAAGACTTGCAATATAATATTTACAAATCTAATTGAACCTTATATCAAAATAGCACCACAAGCAGTTATTACAAATAAGTTCAATCATGTTTTGATAGTAGATATTAATAAAACTCACGTTAAATTTAGATTTTACTTTGTTTTCTTATACATTTCATGTTAGTATCCTAACTATTTCTAAAATTTACTATTCGACACTACATGTAATGTACTTTCGATGATGTAAATTTATTCTATGGCCTTAAAGAGACAAATTAATCAAAGCAATTCCACCTTGTTTTAAACAGGCATTTGGCAATAGAATCACCATAAATATAGATTGCTTTGAAATTAAATTGCAAAAGACAAAAAAATTGGAAATACAGTGCTCAACTTGGTGTACCTGTAAACATCATAATACTATCAAACACATGGGCTTTACTATATTAAAGCAAGTAACAAAATACTTAGAAATTTTCATTGCAATGTCGTAATGGCACGAATACGTGTTCATAAAATCTAACCCAACTATAATATAATATAACACTAATAATGTTCACTAATTAACTATGAAATATCGTAACATTATATACTAACACTACAAAAAGTCAATTATCAGATTTTTTCTGGATAAAACACTCAAAAATCACAGCAAAACACGTAAGTTCCTATGAAACGGTAACATAGGTTGTCTAAGATCAGCTGTTAGAGGCGGAGCTTGTGACGTCAGTGTGACGTACTTGAAATTGCATTTCCAGTTTGTTTTGTAACGTAAATGTGTATTGTAGGTTTCGCCTTTTGTGATTTTGTAGCACAGTTGGTTTCGGTGTTTCAATATTGCACGTTCATTTCTGAGGATTTTTAAGTAAAATAAATTGTAAATTGAAAATTTAATTTCAATCTCACAATGTCGGTCCCTTCAAATAGCGATTGTTGTTATTTACCACTTGTGTTGAGTAACAGTTTTTTAAAATAATCAACAAACTAGATGAAGAAGATCCTTTAGAACCAAATGCTTCCTATAAACAATTAAAAGCAGAATTCCAGTTTGACCATCTAAAACAATAATTAGCGGTAGGAGGAACTCGACAGGAAATTTTTACACTCATTTGCGAGTTGATTTAGTTTAAATTTTAATTGTCAACATAATTATTTTTTATAAACTATAACATTAAATTTCAAAAAATCTTAAAAAATTTTGAAATTTAGATTAATTTTGTATGGTTAATTACCGTTTTGTATATGTGTAATTTATTGAATTGTAGATAATGTATCCACAAGCTATAAAAAAGGAATCTCAAAATCGAAAAACAAAAACGTGTAAATAAAAATAAGCGACCTGCAGATCACTCTAAAGAAGGAAGTACGATGGAGAAAAAAATTAAAATTCCTTTTGATTCAGTTCTGAAAATAAGCTATCAAAAGATGTTGTAAGAAGACCACTATAAAACTACAATAAAATGAAGAAAAATTGAATTTTCAGGTAAATGAATTAGTATTTACATACACCGAAGAGGCAACGGCACCGATTTATACAGTAGAGAAGCATTCTTTTAGGAATCTGATATTTGGTTTATCCCGTGGATCTAACGGCCCTTGCAGAAAAACTGTGTTGGATAACATGAAGATGGGTCAACAACAAATGATTAAAAATTTGAAAGAATAACTTAATAAAACGGATTATGTGTGCACTACTGCAGACATTTGGAGCAATAATCATAATAGTTATTTCTGCTTTACATGTCATTATGTAGACAAACATTTTAATAGATGTTCTTCTGTGTTGGCATTCAGAAGAATTAAATACTATCGCACTTATTTTGAAATAGGGGCCTTGCTTAGCGATATACATAAAGAAGTTCATCTGAGTGGAAATAAACTAGTTGGCACTGTAACAGATAATGCAAGTAATTTTGCTAAATCTTTAAATATATATTCTATTCCAGATAGCATCCCTTCGACAGAAAGAGAGGGATGTTGATTTTCGTAAGGATGAAAATCAATTTACTACAACTTTAAAAGATTTTCTTGAATTCAATACTTTGCAAGTCGATGATAGTAACATGGACAGTGACGGAGACGACATTATTTTACCTCATTTTCGTTGTTGTTCACATACTGTAAATTTGATAGCAACTAAATATGTTGAATCAGCTTTCACAAACGTATCTTATAAAAGAATATATAATTCAACATTTGCTAAATTAACGGCCCTGTGGAATATTTGTCATCGTTCAACAAGTGCTTCAGACGAAGTTGATCGTAGTTGCAATTACAAACTTGCCGTTCCTCGCCCTAGACGATGGAACTCATTGTAACAGCGTAGCAAGAATTCTTGCCATACAACATTTTTCTGCCTGCTATTTTCGAACAGTTGAAAAAAACCAAAATTAAAATCAACGGAACTGTGTTATGGAATCTCTAGCTAATGGTATTGATATATGACAAGGTGAAAATACCTCTTTTCTTGGGTATATTTTACCCGCATTAATACAAATACAACGGTGTTTAAATTCACTTACCCATTTAGTTCACTGCGAGCCTTTAAAGATGGTAGTTTTGGAGAAAATTACAAAACGCTTTGGCAAAATCTTAGATTTAAAACATCCAAACTCTAAGCAATATATACTAGCAACTATTTCTTTGCCAAAATTTAAATTACAATGGTTGAATCATGTGGATCAAATTTATAATACTCTAAAAACTCTGTCACGGAGATGGAAAAACAATAGAAAATGTTAAGCGGTACAAGTGACGAGTCTCCCGATGTAGATGATGACGATGGCTTTTTTAAAATTCTAAGGAGTCAAGCAAATAACCGACATGATCTGGAACATCATGAAACTAATTCTTATGCATGTATTTAGATGACAAGTCTAAAGATTTGCAATGTTTACAAAAATATAATAGTATTTATGAAATCTTTATAATAAACAATACTGTTTTACGTGCCTTCATCTGCCCCTGTAGAAAGGCTATTCAGTGCAGGTGGGCAGCTAATGACTGCCAAACGAAATCGTTTATCTGATGACCACTTCGAAATGTTATTAATGTTGAACAAAAATGTTAATTATAAATCTTTATGTAAGATGTTGATGCTATAAATTACAATAATAAAGGTAATAAGAATTCTTGAATAAAATTTAAGTTCATTTTTATTTCGGCCTTTGAATAGCGTGTAACTGCTAAGTATCTAGAAACATTTTTACAGTAACTGTATCTGTAACTAGTTACTTGAATAAAAAAGTATATGAAACTATAACTAGTTACAATTTGTGTTGAGTAACTGTATATGTATCTAGATACTTAAAAAAATTTAACTTTTACAACATTATGCAATAGTGAAAATTGTCTAATTTGCGCAAAAGGCGCAAGCTATACCATCAAATGGTAATGCCCGGTTGTTGTACAGCAGTGATTCCCAAAGTGGGCGCTACCGCCCCCTGGTAGGTACTGTAGCGATCCAGGGGGGCGGGGATGGCCACAGGTGCATTTGGGGGGCGATGAACAACTGTAAGGGGGCGGTGAAAGCATAGGAAGAAGGGAAGATTTAGAAAAATTGATTTATGTATTCCGTTCATAACGCTTAATTTTTCTTTGAACAACGTACTGGACGTTGGCTCGGTTCCCGCATACTCCCTTCTTGCATTGAGGTATGGCGGTGCCACTGAATTACCGTTCCAAAACATGTGACCACTACGAGCATTGCTGCGGGCAACTGCCACTCGTGCGATTGGTCGATCTCAAGGCCAAAACCTGGAACAGCAGCGGCAGTACTGGCTACTGGTAATACTACCAGCAGATTTTGGAGCACACTATGAATCAGGAGATTTCCCGTAATTATTACGGCAAAATTACGACGTAATATAACTCTAAGCTAGATCGTTGTGATATAGTGACAAGTGAAATTTAACTAAGAAATAGTGCGACTATAATTGGAGAGTATTATTTATTTATTTTGTAATAATTATATGCGCTTTACAATTAATAATATCAGGTTAGATTTAAAAAAATGGGGAGCAAAATGCTGAGATTTTTATTTATATGAATTTTTCTCTCTAGTTAACGTTGTTACGCCCAGATTGTCATTGACTATCTAAAATTTCCTAGAAAGAGAAAGACGGCAAACTACCCTGATGTTCGACGTTCTGGCTGATGAATAGCAGTCGTTCATCTGTTAAACCTGTTAGACGTGAATAAGAAAAATAATTAGTGACCGAGTGCGAGTAAACGAGATTAGCCTTTAGTAAATTTAAAGTAAGTCAAATGATGGTTTAACCATGCAATTAACCTAATATTGAGTGCATGAGCGAGAGCGTAACAATTATGATTATTTATTTCATTACTATTTATGTTAGATTGTTTTTTACAAAAATATTTCAAAATATTAATTAAAAATACCTCCATAAAAATTTTATTTTTTTTACCTCAACCAAAGAAAAAATGTAGGCAATATAATATCGAATATTTGAAATATGGCTTTATTGAGTCGCCTGTAAACAATACATTGCCAATGTGCCTGATTTGCCAGAAAGTTTTATCAAACGAAGCCTTCCATACTACAAGAACGTTTGACTAAAATTCATGGTGATAAAAAAGATAAGGATTTATATTATTTTCGAACACTAAAAGAAAAATTTATCAAACAACCGAAATTGGCAAAACAACCGCAACCACACAAGATGGCGATGGCTTGCTTGCTTCGTTAATGATTGCCAAATCAGGAAAACATACTATTGGTGAAGAACTAATTATACCGGCTATAAGTGAAGTAATACGTACTGTGCTACATAAGCTAGCATCTGATATCAAGAAAATTTTGTTGAGCAATAATACAGTGCAAAGAAGAATTGATGAAATGGCACAAAATGTTGAAGATTCATTGTGTGGCTATTTAAAAACATCTCAGTTTTCTATTCAACTTGATGATTCAACTTTGATAGGAAATAAAGCTTTACTTTTAGCACACGTGCGGTTCACAAAGAAAGAACACATTTGCCAAGAGTTATTATTTACTAAATATTTGCAAACTGATACTAAAGGAGAATCAATATTTCATGCATTGGTTGAGTGTTTTAAAGAAAAAGAAATACCTCTGAGTAACATCTTATCAGTAGCCACAGATGGTGCTTCAGCGATGGTAGGCGCTACAGGGATTTCTTGAATATTTAAAAAAGGATGTGCCGAGTGCATTCACAGTACATTGAATCTTCTATCGTCAACATCTAGTTGCCAAAAATTTAAGTGCGCACCTACATAATTCATTACAATATGTAATTAAAGCTGGCAACACAATCAGAAGCAAATCACTGAATGACAGATTATTGTATTGAAAAGGGTGAAGAATTTAATCGTTTGCTGCTTTTTCGTTGGTTGTCAAAGAGTGCCCGTTTAGATAGGTTTTATAAGTTGTTTAACTCGGTGCTGGAGTTCTTGAAAGATAAAAATGAAGCTATACGATCCAATTTAATTCAATCCAAAAGTGACATCGCTTACTTGACCGACTTTAAATTTAATGAAAGCAATCTTCAGCTTCAGGGGATGAACTGAATTTAATAAAAACAAAATCTGTTATTTCTGCATTTGTGACAAAACTTCTACTGTAGAAACGAAATTTTGGACGAGGGGAATTCAGCCTGTTCCCAAATGTATTAGAAGCAGAAACAAAAGCAGACATACTTTCTTATTGTGAGCACTTGGATGCTCTCCATTCAGATTTTAATCAACCTTTTGATCATATTTTGAAAATGAACATGATCCCTTTTCAAGTGTAAACACAGAAGAATCTCCACAGTTACAAGAAGAACTGATGGAAGTAACTACAAATGATGAATTGGAATTTAAATTCCGAAACCAACAATTCTGGCTGCAAAAGGAGATCCCTACGGCATTTCCTTCATCATATTTAGTGGAACGTGGATTCAATGCGGTAACCAATTTATTAACAAAGAAAAAAGAACCGATTGCAAATAGTCAATCGCGGTGATTTAAGATTACCGCTGACGAAAATAGTGCTGAGGATTAAAATTGGTAGCAGCACACCATGTTCATCCTTCTCATTAAGATGATTTCGAATGTTTTAACCTTTTTGTACCTTTCTATTCTAAGTTCAATAGTTTCATAATTTCAAACCTCAATGTTTCTAATTGATACCTTTCTTTACTATATTTTACGAAAAAGGTAGAAACCTTAATACATATATGTCTTTCTGTCTAATTGACATTAAAATGTTAAAAACATTAATTTCCAGGGGGCGCTGAGTAATATTTTTTTCTCAAAAGGGGGCGGTAGGTCCAATAAGTTTGGGAACCACTGTTGTACAGCATGAAAAAATGATGAGTTCGTTATTGTAGGTTTGCCCTTATATGTATGTCTCGAGTAGTTCTTCTGTTATTAAAATCAAGATGATTAGGTATAGACGTTATTTGAGCATAATAGTTTTGTAGCAATGTATTTCTTCTCATTTTAATACATGAAACTCCTGATTCACAGAAAATCGATAATAGTGGGCTTGTGCTGTATAGACAGATACCAGCGGCTTCATATTTTTTTTAGAAAAGTAGGGCTATTCACATTATGTCTAATAACACCTTAATGCAAGCATTTACGGACACTAGAGGATAAGCACGCCTGACTGGCAATTAGAAAGTCTGGGGTTCGATCCCCCGTCTACAGAAAACATTTTATCCGTATATTTTATTTAATATACAAAATGTATTTGGTTTTATAAATTGCACAATTATTTAGAAAAAAATTAATAAAAATGTATTAATCAATAATTGAAATTCCTAAGAACAAAACTGGTATGAATATACTTGTAATATGAATATCATACACAAATTTAGAAAAAAAAAAACTCATACCAAAGTGTTCATTCTCCGGCCTTAAAAATGCGAGATCGTCTTTATCCTCTGGAGCATAATATCTTCCTAATCCTCCTTCTGTATAAAAATTCTTATATCCAGGTGAAAGATCTCTTTGTCGTCTATTGACAGCATTCAATGCGCCCTGTAATGAATCTTCTTGAGCATTTACGATTCCCATAACTATTATAAATATAATGCCAGGACTCCATATTTTATCCAATGTTTGCGTTGGAATACTAAAAATATGAAAAATAGATTATTCAGTTTAGCATTATTGTGTTTATAAAACATTAACATTTTGTCAAGTGTACATAGAATATATAATTAAGGAATTTATTAATTTACTTAACGAAATAAGTAGATAATCTATACAATCGATCAGCAAATATACTTGATGGAAACTTATTTAGCAAAATATTCAATAAATACAATGGGTATATAGAGTGTGGGGATGCTTACATCAGGATTATATTATTTAAACGTGTCAATTGTTAGCAAGTTTTTTTATATTACCATTTATCCTTTTTACAATTAAAATTCCTATTAAAGCAAGAACATTTTTAATTGTATGTACATGCAAGATACATAATAATTATATTTTTGTTTTGTGAATTAAACTCGCAAGAAACGCAGATTACGATTTTCTGCGAATCTAGTTTACTTTGTAATACTGAATACAAAATTAATTTTATGATCGATTTTATACCAATAGGGGAGGATTCTTGGGTTTAAAAATTCCTAGCGCACCCCTTGTGTGAAATCAATCTGTAGTTCTAGTGACCAAATGCACTTCCCTGAATTAATAAGGTTTGAATTTAAGCTCGCATCATAGTTAATTGATATATCGACTATACCTCATTACACTCGGTTAACATAGAATCAAAGGTAACATAGACTTTGAGCTACAATTACACGTAAAAGGCAATTCTAATTTAAACACGAAGCGATTGACATTTAACAAAAAACTAATATAGTCAGCACATGAATATGCTTTAAATTATTTAAATAATAGCAACTTATTATTATGTCGGTTTTGAAGCTATTGAATTATACAAACATCTCAATATGTTTGACAGATAAGAAGTAAATCTCAGATTTTAACGTTCGGTTTAGGTTTTTTGCTGTTTTTTCCTAGATCTTGAAATAAATGATTTACCAATTAAATATGTTAAGTTACCATAGTATTACAATGATTTAACATATATAGTTTAAATTAAAATCACATTAAACGTAAAGAATCTGTATTCAGTGCATAACAACAATTAAAATTATTAATTAATAACTGAAAACTATTTTTGTATCACCAGATCTTTAATTGGTATGTCAAGTTTCTATTCGACAATGCTTTTACCAATTTAAAGTTAAAGTTTTTCACAACTTTATACTTACGTTATAAGTAGATTAAATTTGTTCTTTGAGTATGAGATTTTTCATTGTTAGCCTTATTCATTTTGAGAAATCTAAAAGAATTCCTAACGCTATTATAATTAATTGAGAGCGATAACGTAATTGTTACCAATTCGTTTATATCTGTATAAAATAAAAATAAAGAATACGTGATCTTATACCGAAAAGATCAATATTCTAATTTTGTTTCGTAGTTAGCGGTCATGATAACGATAGTTCAGTATTGATTAGAGGTTAAAGAAGATGTTCGAGGTTACGAATAATCAATTTTTATTCCATTAAGTTTATATACGTTTAGGGTGTCTAAATGTTATATATAACATTTTGAATGTAAACTTAAGCTAAATAGGCAGTCTACAAAGGTAAAACTTATATTATATTGTTCTCGCCAGGAGTGTTTACCGCTACCTCATTAATTTATGAATATAGCTATCCAATCTGTTTAGACTGTCTTTTCATATAAAACAGTGCATTAAATAAGGGTGAACATTTGTAGTGCATTTGACGAAATCGGCATACGGTATTGAATAAGCAAATGTAGTAGAAAGAGTAAACCTATAAACTCCAAATCAATTTGTTTTATATGCATATGAATTTAATTCTCATTTGACTAATACTACATAACCTCCATTTGTTTATTTATCATCTGAGTGTTTCCTCATTTCCTACATTTACTTCTTTTAATCATCATTTATTACACACTTTAAAGAAAATCGGGGTCCCCTAATATCAGTATCTGCTGTCCAAGAAGCAAGTATGACGTTAAGTATTTATATCTTGATTCATTACAATCACGAAATTACAGCGTGTAGCAAGCGCCTTGGGTATATCTGAGAAGGCGGTGAGAAATATCAAATCTTGAGCTGCATCTAACCTGTTTTAACAAGTCCGGGTAAAAAACGACCACGCAAGAAAACAAAATCTGACGATCTACCTGAAACATCCAAAATGGGCATAAAAAATACGTTATACAATATGTATACATAAAGTGAGTAATATTACATCACAATCTTTTACATATGTTTGACATAATAATTTATTTACAGAAAAACATGTCACACTTGCAACCTTAAATGGAGAAATTCCTAACAGTCACATATTAATAAATGACAGAAGTATTCATCGTGCAACCGCTAGGATTCAAATCCAAAAAAGACTCTAACCGTAGAGCTTAATTAGAAAAAGTCATATCGTAGAAATGCGAATTAAATTTCTTAAATAATACATTAGAGATCAATTCACATAATCGTCGGCAAGTAGTATTTATGGATGAAACGTGGATCGACTACAAAGGAAATCCCGGAAAATCATGGCAGGATGAAGACATTAGGAGTGTACGAAAACCTCAAGACTGCAATGGCAAGAGATTTATTGTTATTTGCACAAGGTGCTGCTCTGTTATTTACATCAATATCGTTAAAAGAAGATTATTATGGTGAAATGAATGGGAACATGTTTAAAAAATGGCTTCTTGAACATTTGCTAACAAATTTAGAAGAGCCTTCGCTAATTATAATTGATAATGCACAGTACCATTCAATCTTAGTTGAAAAGCTACCAACTTCATCCTGGACAAAAGGCAACATGGTTTCCTGGTTAACACAGAATTACATCAGTCACGATCCCACACTCTTCAAAACCGAGTTCTGTGGTCTAATTAATTCACTTCAAATACAAGAAAGGTGCGAAGTAGATGAAATAATAAGAAGTTATGGACATGTAGTATTAAGATTACCAGCAGATCACTGTGCATTTAATGCGATAGAATTAGTATGGGCACACGTAAAGGGATATTATGACAAGCATACTGGACGAGATGGCTATAAAGATAAGAACGTAATTGCTATGTGGAATGAAGCTTTACAGCAATGTGATAAAACCATGTGGGATAATTGTGTGCGACATACTGAAGAAACAATAAAGCAATGGTATAAACGGGAAGAAATGCTGGACATCACAGTTGACGAAGTGGTTATTAACATCGGAAACTATTCTGAAAGCTCGAATGTAGATAGTGACTCCGATTAGAAAGTTTTATACTTTAAAAAGCAAGTTTGTACAACCTATAATTAGTAATACAAGTGTGTTAGTTCATATTTAATACAATGTCTATTAGTAATGTATTTCAATAATGTAAGTACAATATTTCATATTATTATTAATTCACACATTTCCCATAGGATTTATGTTCCACAGTAAATGTCATCTTCCTACGAATAATAGCTCCATTTTATTTGGGCACGTAATTTAACATCCATTTTGTGTATTAATGTGTCTTATTGTGGGCCATCATTGCCACTGAATTGGTATCAACAGTAAGAAATTATGATTATGAAACGTAGTAGCCTTGCGAGGTGTAAATTGTGCAGCTCGACAGTTGTTTCATGCAAATTGTTTAACCTATAAATTGAATCTCTAATTAATTGTATGATTGTTTATCAATAACTTACAACACAACTATTCTCATGTTTTCATAATTCCGCTGCAATTATTAAATGTTTACATTTTGTTGAAAATTGCATTGTTTGTAGGTTGTAACCTACATAACCTCCAGGCTGTAAAATTAACGTACCAAACACCTGTTAGATTTCAAGGATATTGTTTTTCAACCGTTTTCATTACGATAATCAACGTTCTCTAATTTTTACAAAACAAATCACAATAAATAAATAATTGTATACTTCAGCTTTAAATGCTGTCACCTCGGGGTATATATTATAATCAGAATTTATTATAACGAAAACAATTTTGACTCATGTTTTTCATATTATACCATATGATTGTAAATGATGACGTAGCGGTAAACTTTCCTGGCGAGGACAATACTTGAACAACATTGTAATTTTGAAAAATATTGATTATCGTTAAAATTGAAATAGTAAACAAAAATGTTTAAAGTGTGTGGGGATACAATCAAAATTTAAAAAGTTTCAACCCATATATGATGTGCAGAATCAACTTATTGGGTTCGTACCACATAACCGCATTTCCCTAAAAAGTTAAAGGTTTTTCAAATTAAGGTGTAAATAATGTGTGTAAGTTAAAATTCCCGTAATAACGGAAAATGTTGGACTCGAATAAAAGTGATGACCCAAGGAGAAAATATTTTAATTAAATAATTAAACTTTTAACAACGTTAATTATTTAATTATTTAACCCCCCCCATTAACCTGTCCTCAATACTGATATGTCGTTGCCATGATCGCAAAGTTCCACAGAAAAAAAAAATTTACCGGTTCACGATAATTTTTACAGCTTCCCATGAAAATGAATTAGAAATAAGCTTAAAAAAGCCTGAGCACGTTTTGATCTAAAGTTAGCAGTTTTCCAGACGTTCACACTAAAGACTAAAAATTCTTGGCAGAATAGTGTAAATGTACTATGTCGTATATGTAACGTATTCTTTCAATCACGTAAATGAGTATTTGCCCGCTAGGCAACGCTTTGTATATTTTACCAAACGTAACTCATGCAAATGCCACTCAATTTTGAATGTGTTACATAATACCGTAAATGTTAATATTAAAAATCTATACGGCATATTTAAATACACAGAGAATTTATCTCTAAATGTAAACTTAAGTAAAAGTGAAATCATACACACGCCTATGACGATTTTTGGGTGCTACCGAGTATTGTGAAGTAACAATGAGATGGTGAAGGAGAGGGAGAGAGAGAGGGATATATATATATATATATATATATATATATATATATATATATATAAAACACGAAAAAAAATTTTTTAGGAAGAAAACATAAATTTACTCCTAAGTGGGGTTGCAGTCAATTTGGCCTTATACAAATAAAACGCAAACTCTTTGCTTATGGCCAAGCTTTCGATATATTTTCATATCTTCTGCAGGACTAAAACGTGAGGTTAATCGTTATGTAGCATAGTAATAAGCAAACACAAATAACCATCATATTGATAACCAGAGAGCGGATTTTATGCAAACTGCATATCGCTTATATTTTATAGTACTACCCACGCGTTTCAGTTTTTATACGAATCGCATTAATTATAATTATTTGGCACTAATTAGTTTTTGCGTATTTTGCATATTTGGTCAAATACTGCATATTTGGCCAAATACTGCATTTTTGATGTTTTACGCATATTTTGCACTTTTTTTGCATAACTTAACATTTTTTTTTCAATTTTTTCGTTGAAAGTCAGGTTATGAAATATTTTCGAGACTCTTGTTCAAAGTTAGAAATTTTTATATCCTTTTAAAATAAATATCTTTAAAAGGTGGTGTCTAACATCGGCAGGTAGTTGTTTACTTTTAATTATTGTCTGAGTTGACAACTATCCTAAATCCTAATACTTCCGGATTGCAAAGAGGTAATACGGTTTTTTGTTGAGTGCTTCTTAAATTTTTGTATGGAAAGAGTTGATGAGTAAAATATACATAGTTAATCCCTAACATCCAAATGACCTTGCTTAGGGGAAAAACCCTATTTTAAAATAAGGAATAATATTGCCCATTCCTTTTTAAAACGTGCAAGTGAACAGTAGTGCAGACTGCAGAATTTAGTTTTCGAATTATATTTAACATGCCAAAAGTAAAGAATAATTTAGTTCCAGTATGGATAAAAAATGTCCCTGCATTCCGAATGGACGGTGAAAAGGTGTTTTGTACAGCATGTGGAAAAGCGGTAAGTGGCAATTCAGAATACTGTTTTAAAATATTTTTAAACACTGACAACAATGAACAAGGCCTTTAGTGAATACAGAGCAGGTTTTCTATTCAAACGTTGTATTTAAATGCATCGTTTTATAAGATAACGCGGGAAATATTTAAAATACAACGATGAAACCTAATCGATTATGTTTTGATTTATTTTTAAATTGGGAATATTGGTTTAGATCGCATGCGAACGAAAATCCCAAATTACGCAACACATTGAGACCGCTCTGCATAAGGGAAAATTAGAAACACAGAAGAAAACCAAGCTTTTTCAAACATTTCTGCGAGAATCTTTACGTGGCGAAACATCCAAAAGTAACGACCAAAAAGAATTCAATTTTGAATTATGCAGTGCTCTAGTTAAGGCTAACATTCCCTTAAAAAAGCTTCAAAACCATACTTTTAGATCTTTTTTAGAAAAAATTAGTAACAAGCAAGTGCCAGATGAAAGCACACTTAGAAAAAATTATGTTAATGGGGTATATCTTGAAACCATGCTACATATAAAAGAAATTGTTAAAATAATATATATATATATATATATATATATATATTTCATAGTAGGTGAAACTACAGATTGTCGTGGACGTTATGTTGCAAATTTAATGTTAGGTTATTTAAGCGAAGAACAACCTGCCAAATCATATTTGATTTCTTGTAAAGTACTTGATAAAACCAATAATGCAACAATAGTTAGATTTGTAAATGAGACTTTCATGCAGTTTTTTGTTCCCGATATTGTTCCAACAGATAAAATTGTTTTGATGCTTTCTGATGCCGCGCCATATATGGTAAAGGCTGGCCAACAATTGAAGGTATTATACGAAAATTTAATTCACGTAACATGTTTGGCTCATGGTATAAATAGAGTAGCCGAAGCAATTCGAAATGAATTTCCTTTAGTAAATAGTTTAATAAGTAGCGTAAAGAAAGTGTTTGTAAAGGCGCCGACACGAGTACAGTTATACAGAGAAAAACTACCTAACATTTCTCTACCACCAGAACCTGTAATTATGCGTTGGGGAACGTGGCTAAATGCTGCTCTTTTTTATGCAGAAAATTTGGAAAAAATTAAGGAATTAGATTTGTCTGATAATTCAAGTGCTTGTATCAATAAAGCGCAATCGGTTTTAAAGAAATCAGAACTGCGCAATCAATTAGCATTTAGAAAAGCACATTATTATTTTCTAAGCGGGACTATTTGTAAATTGGAAACGGAAGCATTGCCACTTAACGCATCAATAGAACTAGTAAATCATATTCAAAAATTAATTTATACTAACCCAGGAAATACTGGCAAAATTATTTCAAATAAATTTAAAGAAATTTTACAAAAAAATAGTGGTTATCGGCTGTTAACTAAAATTAACAAAATTTTGACTCTGGACGAAAATCGGGAAGATCTGGATGTACAATTAGATTTGTCCATATTAACCGCATTAAAAAATGCACCTATAACGTCTGTAGACGTGGAAAGAAGTTTTTCCACCTATAAAGATATACTTTCTGATAGACGTCAAAATTTTCTACCAGAAAATATAGAAAAGCATATAATTATAAATTGTTTTGCAAATCAACGCAATGAAGCATAGGAGTATTAAGTTAAGTATCTATAATTTAAAATTTATAATACCATATGAACACAAATTATTTAGATAAGGGGTGGTCACGGTAAACAAAATCACTGTCTTTGATAAGTTCAGCTTGTTGTTGGTTCTACATGTCAGTTAAATGTCCGTTTTGAATTGAATCAATCATGCAACGTACGTTCAGAATTCCAAAGCCACCCTTTATCTAAATAATTTTTGTTCATATGGTAAGTATATTATATTATTATTAATACGTATTATGTTAATTATGTATTATTTTTTAACTGATAGTTTCAATTTTTTTATGAAAATACTTTCTTGTAAAAGTTTTTTGCATATTATGTATTAAATTTTTTTTTATTAAAGATGTAAAAATCACATTTTTTATTGGTAGTTTATTCTGCATATTTCGAAAAATAATGCATATTTTCTGCATATTTTACAATTTTTAACTGCATATGTATGCACATATTTTGGCATTTTATAATGCATAAAATCCGCTCTCTATTGATAACTAACTTTACAATTATTTAAAATTAAAACACTAATTATGTTATTGTAAAACAGATATAAAGTAAACTACAACAATGAACTATTTAATATCACTAGGTATTATCCCTAGTTAATAATACCTAGTGATATTGAATAGTATTAGTATTAGTATTAGTGTTTTAATTTTAAATAATTGTAAAGTTAGTTATCAATATGATGGTTATTTGTGTTTGCTTATTACTATGCTACATAACGATTAACCTCACGTTTTAGTCTTGAAGAAGATATGAAAATATATCGAAAGCTTGACAATAAACAAATAGTTTGCGTTTTATTTATATCAGGCCAAATTGACTGCAACTCCACTTAGGAGTAAATTTATATTTTCTTCCTAAAAATTTTTTTCGTGTTTTGTTTAATATATAGTCGCAAAATTAAAACTTCAATTATATATATATATATATATATATATATATACAGGTGTTTCATGAATAAAGAGATAGACTTTCATTGGTAATAAGTGATACCGAGACAAGTTTATAGCTACATTTAAAGCTAGCAGTACTTTTTGACATTTTTCCGTATCACATGATCTTATCTTAATTGTTTTCGTAAATGAAGTATTTTCGTACTATGAGCCGCGACACATGCTAGCGCCTAGTACGTATTTGTCCAGTAACGAATAGAATTTTTATACTTATTTTAACGTAAACTGCGGATTAGAAAATGGATTTCGTAATACCCTTTTAACGTTAAACGCAAATACTGAAGTTGGTAAAATAATTCAAAATACAACAAATACAGTAATGCAGTCAATTTTACGACGAAAAAGTCAGTGAGGTGTTAAAGCGCAAGATTCAGACTACAGTTATCGCTTTTTGCCGATTATGTGCTCCCGTTTAATATATTTGGACTTTGTGAGAAATATTTATTGTTCGGACTTAGTTTTAGTATCGATTACTCAAAGTAAACGAGGCACAACTCTTTCAAGGAATTTGCGTATTTTGTTCATTCGTCACTATAAAGTGAACTCGATCTTTTTGATATTTATACATATTGCCTTTCTCTAGCGGTTCTTAGGGACCATACCGTAAATTTCATTAATAATTTCCATTGCTGTAAGAGCCTTTTAGCGGTCACTGTAGGGTTCATCTTCAACGCTTACCTTCCACGACTACCAAACCGTACGAAAGAATTTGATTTTTTTTGTTTTAAGGAATGAAGTGTAAAAGAAGTAGTATGCATTTGCATCTTACTGACTATTTGTTGAAACCAAATGGCAACATCATTTATCCTTCGTAATTAGGAACAATTTTGTAAAAACGCAGAAAAATAGAATACTCTCAAATGAACTGTAACCGAGTATTTAATAAAAACCAAATATTGAGTGTAGCAAATTATGAATTATGGATTCACTAACGATTTAAATGTTTTGGATCAGATTCAGTGTTTAGTATGCTTTATCAGTTCAAAATTAATTATAAAGTTAGGGTAAAATTTAATATCCAATCATATTTTTAAATGGATTGAAGTTATGTTAAAGAGAAATATGAGAAGGGATTCTGTAAATCCAGATTTTCAATTTAATTATATTAAAACTCGAAAAAGTGGAGCAATTTACTGAAATCTAAATTTTTTATAAAGCGAAAAATTGAATATCGATATCTAAAATAGCCAGGTTTCCATTTACAATCATGATACCTGTTTTGGCGAATAAAATCTAGTTTAATATTTTTGGAACGTGAAGATAAGTTATTTAGTTTAACAAAAGAATTGTTTTGGTATAGACACATTTAGGTTTCTTGTTTTATGAGAAAGACGATTAAAATTGTCGAAACGTGAAGTGTTTTAATTAATAAAATAAATACCTTAATACCATTCCTCAAGAACATTACAACAAAGAAGCTTTGTACTCTTTAAAATATTAAAATCTAGTTTCGATCAATTTTTCATTCAATTCGCATTAGCGCATAATCAGTTCAGGAAATAACCGCATTGACACCGAAAACCAAAGATATGCGAATTCATAGAGATCTATAATTGTAAATAGGTACACAAACATGCAACACATTATTGTGGTTTTCATAATTTGGTAAAGAGATTATTATAACATGGTGGTCATCTTAAGTCCTAAAACGGGGGGGCACAAGTGATAACTAAGCTACCTATGAAATGAACAAATAACACATTTGTAATGTTCATAATCATAACTAATAATCATAACCAAACTAGCTAAGGTTGACTTCAACATCATAACCCATATTTCATGGTCGATTTACTAAAAGAAACTGTCTCTGACGTAATTTTGGATTATAGTTATGTCCTATCTAAAGTTTTTTGGAATCGTGCATTTTAAAAATATAATTATTTATTATTTACGATTCAATTCCAAACTCCAAAGAATAAACAGATTATTATAATCGCACGTATGCGGATAATTTATCAATCGCTGTATAGCATACAAGAAAACAGGAAATTTAAAAACAATTCATGTGACCACATAATAAGAGAACATAAATTATTGCATAACGATGTTTTTGTCTAAATATATTAGCAGTTTCAATAAATCTTGCGATTCGCTATCCACTTACGCACGACACGCGTGTGCTCGCTCGCTCGTGCGCACACACGCACGTACATGCGCCACAACCCTTTCACCCACTTCCATCTCCACTCAGCCTTTAGGTGGGAAGGTTAAACATTTTATGCAGATAAATAGATTAACACATTAATAATAAAATGCAAATAAAAAAGTTTTTATATTTCACTGTGAAAGTAGATGTTTATACTCTTCCAGTCAGAACTTGAGAGGATATGATGAGAAGAATTCCGCAGTTATTCCGGATTATTACACAAACACAGATACAGACAGACACAGGCACGCGCGCGCACACGCAGACACAGACGCAGACGCAGTGAAGTAGTTGATTTTAATTGGAGATCTGCAAACACATATAACACTTTGAATAGCCCTAGAAGGTGCATAAGAGCAAATTTATTTTTAAGCACGAGCATTGTGCAAGATATACGTATACGTTAGATAAGAATGCCATAACACCCGGTAATGAATGTATTAGAAAGTTAGCCACCGACTTTAGATATCATTTTAGTATTTAATTAATCTATTTAGTCACAAAAATAATATTTACAGCTACTGCGGATATCAATTAAATTTATTGATTTAATATTGATCCCGATAGTATATTGTAGAGACACAGACACGGACACGGACACGGACACGGACACGGACACGGACACGGACACGGACACAGACACAGACACAGAAACAGACACAGACACAGACACAGACACAGACACAGACACAGACACAGACACAGACACAGACACAGACACAGACACAGACACAGACACAGACACAGACACAGACACAGACACAGACACAGACACAGACACAGACACAGACACAGACACAGACACAGACACAGACACAGACACAGACACAGACACAGACACAGACACACGACACAGACACAGACACAGACACAGACACAGACACAGACAGACACAGACACAGACACAGACACAGACACAGACACAGACACAGACACAGACACAGACACAGACACAGACACAGACACAGACACAGACACAGAAGTAAATTTCCTGAAGGTAAATCATGTTAGTAATAAGAGTTAAATGTCCCGTATTATAAGGCAGCTCTGTAAGATTTAATTTACTGAAGGTCCTCTGTTTTGTCTTAATTAAGATCCGTTGTTTAACATTTATAAAGGTCCTCGATTAACATGAGCAACATGTAATTAAGCTTTTTGTTCCTTCTGTTGCAAGATTATAAAACAGCGAGTCCTGTACGTAATATCTAGTAATTAACCTTGATTAGATTTATTAAGGAAAGCCTCCAATGATTTTACCTCTTAAACATAAAATCCTTTCTCTTAATATAAGCCCAATTGTTCGATTAATATATAATCCAACGACCAAAGAAACCGATATAGGTAATCTAGCAGGCGTTCTAAATGTTTTATAATAAACCACAAGCCACAAGGCCACAAAGCAACCAATAATATTGATTTTTCATCCATCGACGTAAAAAATTTGAACCCAACTTTGTTTTTAAGTTCTTCCAGAATCAATAAATAAAAATTTCAAAATCTAATTTATAGCAAAATTCTTAACACAAGTAGGAAATATAGAAAATCTGAAAGTATTTTGATTAAATTTTGACGACCTGAGTATAATAAGGGCCTGCACACAGACACACAGACTCCATTTTTACAGTTTTAAGAAATGAGCTAGTGAACATTTGCAATACGAATGTATTGGTGAATTAGCACTTGTTTTTTTAATTTTCGGTCAATTTTATCAATTTCGTACTTTTTGCTAGAGATTGACCTTTTTGAGGTCTAACAGTCCTGGAATAGTTTATTATGTAGTGCACATTTGCCCCTTTTCTCTACTGTATTCTACCAACTGCAATGCGAATTAACACAAAAAGAAATAGTCGAAAATATTTTAAACTTTTTATTGAAAACACTTACTTATTCAAAACTCATCACACAGAAAAAAAAGAGCACCGTAAACCTCTGAAAAACTTAGAAAAGAGTACTACATTATAATTCAGTGATCATCTTGAGGTGATCCAGGAAATTGCTCAGCGCTTAAGTTCGATGATCTTTTCTAATTTTGATAAAATATTTTGTTGTAATGAAAGGAAATGGTCGTGTAGATGGGTACCTTTTAAATCAGGCAGCGGCGAGGTTCAGGACTAATCGGCTTCAATTGGAAGTTTAGATTATTTGTACGGTTTCTTATAGATCCTCTTCTTAAATCTGGTTATGGGAACTCCTTTTCATAAAAACTGCTTTTGCAGAGCAACTGACATTCCTTTTCTTTTGTAAATCTTATCCATTTTATGCGTACCAACGGAGTTAGTTGCCCTCCATTTTTCTTTCTATGAATTAAAATAGAGTTTAACAAATTTCTAAAGTTGAGGAAGTTTTTCTGAAACATTTCAATAACCTTTAAGGGTGCTTTTCTGTACACAGATTTTATGAAATTACACTGGCCATGAGGCACTTCAATATCTGCAGTTGCCTTTTTTTTTAGTTGTTTCTATGTATGGTATCAGTCTTCATATGGCTGTGTCCTGGATTTACTTATGATTTATTTCAGTAATACAACCGTTCTTGCATAAGTGAGCAGAACAGCGTTGCCATATAAATATTTTTATTTTGGCCGAAACACGAGTCTCTATAAAAAGTGAGGGTCTTTACTGAAGGAGGTAAAGACAATATGAATTTTGGCACGCAAGAAACTATTTCTTGGTCCCCACAACCGACTATACTTTCGTCCCAAAGGAAGCATGTTCCAGTATTTCTGTTAAATGAACCACCAATATTTGCCGCTTGGGAAAAGAAACACCATTCCTTAGGTATGGGTTTGGAAGACCTTTTTTTAAATCAAACGAGCAGGTTATGAAAGTTGAACCTTCTTTACATTTCTTTTTGTCCTGGAACTTACTCTTATAAGCAGTTTCAGTTAACTCTAAATGCCCTTCCCTTTCTTTTTCGAGCTCTGATTTATTTTGGCTTTGTTCTTCGATACTGATTTCAAGGCTAAGTTCAATCGGTCGCATTGTGCAGGATGGTGAAATGAAACGTTGCGTTCTTCGTTAAAAATCGATATTGCAATTCCTTCTCTGGTTGAATATTTTGCTCCTCGCTGTACTTGCAATATAATCTGTACATGAGCGCAATGGTCAAATCGGGACCTTTTTCAGCGTAAAATCAAATGTATTCAAGTACATCTTTTGGCACACTTCAGTCCTACCACCATCCCTATATTTCAAGTAATATTTTCTAGAATAACGCCGCCGACTAATTTTTGTTGTTACTAACAGTCTTTCTCTTTCCTTCTTGCTTTCGTGAACAGTTTCAGATATAAACTGGTCTAGATAATTCATAAAAAGTTATAAACATGTTTTTCCTTTGATCTTCGTTTGTTATATTCCAATTTCTCTTGCTGTTATTGCAGGCCCTGAGGAGAGAATTTGTAAATGCAGCACTATTATTATTAATAATGTAATACTATAGCTATCTCCGTAATACGTGTCGTAATATGCACGATAAATCAGAAATTGGGTATATGAATAAAGAACAAAATATATTGCTCGAATGATCGAATAATATATATATATATATATATATATATATATATATATATATATATATATATATATATCATAGCTCTGCAGGCGTTAAAGGCCCATGGCTTCCATTTTCTTTATTATTCCTGTCCACTTTTTCTTGTTCCTGGCTAAGTTTTACCATCCTTCTATCCCCAGTCTTGTTCGCATGCTTCCAGCCATTTCCTCCGTGGTCGTCCTCCTCTTCTTCTACCACCTCCCCTGTTCAATACACTTTTTGCCCAATTGCTTTTACCCATCGTAATCTAATTACCCTAACGTTCTGGCTTATCCCTGGTTTCTGATATACTGGCTTAACTTCCAGATGTGTTCTTCTTCTCCACAGGTTTCCGTGTTCCTTGATCCCCCCAATGATTCTTCTCAGTACTTTACGTTCCCAGACATTCATTTCTCCTCCTCTCTTTTATTCATCACCCAGCATTCACAACCATACAGTACTGCTGGTTGTATTACCATTTGGTGTAATCTAAGTTTCGTTACCCATGAAACGTTTTTGGTCCCGAGTAGGTTATGAAACGCTTCTACCGACCTACTTCCTCTTGCAATTCTCTTGTCTTTCTTCTTTATTGCACTCTTCAACCTTTTCGAAAGTGTATTCCAGGTTCTCTTCTGCCACATCTTGATTTGTGTTTTCTTCTCTGTTTGTATTGTCCTCATCTCCAGATATTTAGTTGTTTCCTCGTTAATGCGTAGTCCATACTCCTTCGCTTGTTGTTCAAGGGTTTAAACGTTCTGACGAGTTCCTTTTTTTAACTAGCCATGATCACCACATCATCCATATAAGCGAGTACCTACTTGGTTCCTATTGTCAAATATTGTTCCCTGGGTTCTTATTCCGCTCTCCCTAAATATCACTTCTAATAAACAGTTAAATAACACCGTTGACAGGGGGTCTCTCTACCTCAATCCTTTATTGACTTTGAATTTGGCGGACAGTCTCCCTCAAGTCTGTTTTCCGTTGTTCTAAGTGTCATTTTTAACAATATAATTATCTTATTTGGTACGTAGATTGTTATGGGGTTATGATACAGCTGCCTTCTTATAACTGAATCATAGGCTTGTCTAAAGTCTATGAATAACATATTTAAATTTAGTTTTTGTTCATATTATGTGCTGTTTTGAACCATTTTTAAAACAAATATTTGATCAATGGTAGACCTTCCTTTCTTAAATCCTTCTTGGAATTCTCCTATCTGCTTCGCTACGTGATCGTCCAGTCTGGATCTAATAATTCTAGCTAATACTTTGTATATTACGACCAATAATGCGATGCCTCTGTAATGATCACACTGCATTTTGTCTCCTTTTCCATATATGGGTTAGATTACTGCCTCTTTCCAACCTTCGGGCATTTCCTAATTTTCCCATACTTGCATCAGTAGTGCACAGACCTTGTCAGCTAGTACCTCCCCTCCTTGTTTAACTACCTCTGCTGGTATCCCATTCATTCCTGCACTTTTGTTCTTCTTCCGGTTCTTTAATACTCCCATAATTTCGCTAATTTTCCGCATCCATTTTCCTTTTCAAGCGTTTCACCATTCAACAGGTCATTAAAGTACTTGCACCATCTGTCTAACTTCCCCCCTGGCCTCCAATTAAATTTCCTTCTTCACTCTTGTAAAACATCTGTCTTACTGTGCGGGGTTCTTTCTTTCTTTTAGGTTCCTGGTACAAACTCCTTACTTCTTTCTCCTCGTAGTATTCTTCTATTCGCAATTTCTTTCATTCCCTCTTTGTTTCCATTCCAAGGCAATGCTTCTTTTTCTGCCTATTCGTCAAGTTCTGGGTCATTCTATCTTAAAATGGTTGTGTCACAAGTTCCTGTTTTAACCTCATTATTTATGTATCGTCTTATGGTTAAAATACGTACTCATAATTATAAGGTCGTTCTCATGTGCAAATCCTATCACCTTTTTCCCATTTTCGTTACTATCCTTATGCTTGCTTTACCTCCTGTTGATTTCATATATATATATATATATATATATATATATATATATGTTCAATCTCATCGGAAAATTTATCTATAATTGCTGCATCTTTAGAGGGAGCATGCAAATTTACTAAACGTATCTTCCTAAACATACCTCTGAATCGTTGTCTGCATATCCTCTTGGATATTGCTTCAAAATCCACTAGAAATTTCACCATTCGCTTGCTGATCATAAAGCCCGTTCCCAACATCCTATCTGTTCCGCTACTATTGAAGAAGGTGGAGTTATCGACATGCATTGTTTCGTTGCTCTTTTGTCTAGCTTTCTGCGTCGTTAAAATGTCTAGTTTATATAACTTCATCACATTCACTATATTTTTGAAAGACCCCATCTCGAAAGCTCCTCTCAATTTACAAGTACCTATCCTAATCACTTTATCTGTCTGTTTTCACCCATTTAACACGATTTTTACCGAAGCCTCTATTCTCATAACCTTATCCGTAGCCACTCCGCCCTTATTCCATCGGTTGTTCTAGTCTCGCCTCGGATCTGGTCCACTTCCACACTTTTCCGTGTATTGTTAGTTCTCAAAACCCCCTTTGGACCACTTTCCCTTCATTTTTTTCTTCCTGCGCTTTTTTGCTTATCTCTTCCTTGCATTTTTCTCTCCATTACTATCAGATCAGTTTTATTTTCTCATTCGTGTTCTCCAATTGTAACGAACAGGTTGTCTATCCTAATTTATGAGCAGCTTTTATATTCACCTCAATGTTTAGGGCGGTTTTATCATGTTCTTCCTACTTTTCATTATCCTTTCTGGTTCTTGGGCATTGATCCTCATGCCACTGACCACCACATTATCTTTCTTTTTCTCCTTTCTCCTCTCATTATTCTTCCTCAATCTTTCATTTTTATTTTTGTTATCTTTTAATATCCTTCAACATCTACGGCTAGCTGTTTGAAAATATCCATTATCTTATCCCATTCCTCCTTCTTTACTATCTTACTAGGCGTCCTTGGAGTTTTTCGGCCTTTTTTAAACAAATCCCCTTCACCAGAGTTATACTCCTCTCTCCCCCTTTTCCCGTCAACTGTTAATTCACTTGATGACATCTATTTATTTTTCGCTTTCCCCTCGTATACAATAAACAGTTAGATCGCATATAAATTCCGATCTCCTAAAAAAACTTATTTACTTCCCGTCACTTTATTTAATTATCGCACTTCATTTATTGCACTTTCCTAGAATGTGCACTGATAAAAGCTCGCGATAGCCTGAATCTCTAGTGATATCGCGGAGCTCCACGCACACGTTTTGTTGCTTTAAAATCTAACCAAGAACTGGAATTGCAGTAATACTAGCAATATCAATACTACTACCGCCAGCTTCACTTTGGATTCAATCTCTTCTAACCATACATAATATTTGATGGGTTCTACTCGAAATCATTTTGAAAATCACTTTACATACCAAAAACCAAAAGTAAGGTTAGGCCGGAGGTTGCACACTTTGCTTATTGAACAGTAAATAATAATATAGTAAAACGACCAATCTCCGACCCCACCACATCCGGGGTGGAGATTCGGCCTTCAAGTGTCAAAATCAAATAGTTAAAGGGCCATTCTCCTAACATTGGCCATTTTATGATCGTACTGGCATGGACATTGGCCCTCTGAAAAAGTATGTAGATAATTAACTATAGTGTCGTGGAGTTTGGCCTTTCTAGTACAAGTAGTATTCGTTAACAGAACTCACAATAATACAATAACTCAAAAGCGGCGATTTTGGAGATTGGCCCTTGTTACCCTTAGGAACAGATTTGATTTTAATTATATGATTGTCAACTTTAACAATTTTATGAAAATGTAAACTTTCACCATTAACACTCATAATAAAATACTTATCCTTTTTGGTGTTTTTAATGGTGTATTTTAAATTAAACAATCTAAACGTTTTGATAACACAGTTACCTTCGTCAGTAGTAATATTTGTTAAAAATTGTTAAAGATGGTGTAAACAATTTTGTCAAAGTTGAAAAATTAAAACATAAACATCAGCCTGCTATTAATACAACAGTTTGAGAAACGTATAAAGCCAACTATAAAATTAAATTTTAATAAAGAATAACTAGGTCATTAAAAATTAAACATTGTTAAGCTGCCTTAAAGATGACAAATCAGAACACTCTCTACGGCGAAAAAACACATTTAACAAAATTTAATCGAGTTACGATGTAAGTGTAAAGTTGTGAAAAATTTCAATTTGAAAATGATAGAAGCATTCACAAATCCAAACATCACATCAAATAAAATATCCCAGTAAAATCTAACAAAGAGATATCTTTATCAATAAGTGGAAGTGTTATTAACAATGTAAAGCTCAATGCAGAACTTTTTTTTGTAATTTTTAATTTTAATTTAATTTCAACTACTTATGTTAAATTATAGTGCTGTGGTAATTTAACATATAATTGGTAAAGCAATTGCTTCAAGGTCTAAGAAAAACACAGCAAAAAATCTAGACATACCAAAAGTTAAAATTAAAATCAAAATTAAGACGTATCATTATCCTTTTTTTTAATTATAAGATGCCAAAACCTATTTAAACGGAGCTTTTCTTCTTGTCTATTAAAATTATTAGGGTGTTTATATATTTCAATAGCTTCACGTTGTAAACGAACATAATAATAAGTTTGTCTTGACAATATTTCCATATTGTCAAATTGAAAGTCATGATTTAGATTATTCAGGGCATGGTCAGCCACAGCAGACCTCTCTAGTTGACCTAATCTACAAAATCTCATATGTTCTTTTCGTCTTGTATCAAAGCTACGTTTTGTGGTTCCGATGTATACTTTTCCACATGAACAAGATAACTTATACACTCCGGAAGATGATAAAGGGTTTGACACATCTTTAGGTGATCTTAAATGTTCTTTAATTTTTCTTGTAGGTTTAAAAATAGTCCTAATGCCATATTTAATTAGGATTTTTTCAATTCTATTTGTAACATTAGCTATAAAAGGAAGAAAAGCAGTACCAACATTAAGAACTGGTTTTTCTTGAAGGTTACGCCTAGAAGGTGTAATAACATTATTAATATCTCTAAGTGAATATCCATTATCTTGTAAGGATTTTGTTAAATATTTATATTCATCCTTCAAAAATTCAGGGCCACAAATTCGTTTTGCTCGATCTACTAAAGATTTAATTACACTAATGTTTTGACGTGGATGGTGGTTGGATAATTTATGAAGGTATCTATCAGTGTGTGTCGGCTTCCTGTAAACCTTAAAAGATAGTGAATTATTATTTTTAGATATTAATATGTCAAGAAATGGTAAACTTCTATTAGTTTCTTTTTCCATGGTAAACTGAATACTAGGATGTATACCATTTATAAAAACCAAAAACTTATGCGTGCTTCTTCTCCATGTTTCCAAATAACAAATGTGTCATCTACATATCTATACCAAACTGAAGGTTTTTTAGGTGTATTTGGTAACGCTAATGTTTCAAATTTTTCCATATAAAAATTAGCTATAACAGGACTGAGGGGACTACCCATTGCTACACCTTCAATCTGTTCATAAAATTTACTATTTCACTAAAAATAAGTTGTAGTAAGACAGTGCTGAAAAAGAATGGTTATGTCCTTTGGAAAAAGATGATCAGTGTATTTAATAGTTTCTTTTAGGGCACTTTTGTAAAAAGTGAAACAACATCAAAACTAACCATTATATCACCCTCTTCAATTTTGAAACTATGCATTTTTTTAACAAAGTCGGCAGAATTTTTAATGTAATGGGGTGTTTTTCCTATATGAGGTTGTAATAATAATGTAAGATGTTTTGAAAGGCTATATGTAGGAGAACCAATTGCACTAACAATAGGCCTTAAAGGAATATTAGGTTTAGGAATTTTTGGTAAACCATATAGTTTTGGTGAAATGGCTTCAGAGTTAGTTAGTTTCTTTTTTACTTCTTCAGGAATAGATGATTATTTAATCAGCTCTTTAGTTTTTAAAAGAAACTCTTTTGTTGGATCTTTTGGTATTTCACGATAAGTTTCTGGTCCCAACAATTGTTCTATCTTAATGTTATAATCGTTCATATTTAATATAACAGTTGCATTACCTTTATCTGATTTTAATATTATTATACTTTCATTGCGTTTAAGATCTAGTAAAGCACGTCGTTGACGAAAGGATAAGTTGCTCTTTGGAGGTTTTGTTTTACGTAATATGTTAACGGTGTTATATCTAACTTCATTAGCAGCATCAAAAGGTAATAATTTAATGGAGTTTTCGATGTTGGAAATTATATCTTCAAAAGGTTATCGCAAAATTACGTCCTTTAGAAAGCGCTTCAATAGCATAATCTGAAACAACATTATCAGAAAGGTTTATAACTGTTTTGTTATAATTAATAGATGGTATATTATTTTGTTGTTTGTATAATTTATTAAATTTTTCTTTCTGACGTTGACATGAGATGTCAAAATTTATTTTCATAGATTTAAACGTTATAGAATCAATTTTATCCCAATCTTCTTTATTCAATATAGATGAGATTTCTAAATGTAAATATAAAAGATTTTTATCGGTGTTATCCAATAACTTCCTAGTAATATGTATTTGATTACGCAGAAGAGCATTTTCAGTTCTCCTGTAAATATTATTAGCTTGTTATTAAAATTTCTTTTAATATACAGGGTGTTCCTTAATGATATGCGAATATTGAAGTGGATGAATCTACACGAAAAAATAATTATAGTTTGCTTAATAAAGTACGGTCCTAAACTGTACCGTTACGGAAATACGGGGTGTCAAAGTTACACGAAAAATACGAAAATTAATTGATATCTTCTAACCGCTAAACATTTTCCAGTGAAATTTAGTACGAATATAGAGTGTATGAAAGTGGATATTTTCGATACGAAGTTAATTTCCAGCTTCTGCAGTGGCGTGCGTACGGGCACTCACTTGGATATTTTTGAAGAAATAAAATTATACGCCACTGATTTCTTGAAAAACAAAATTACATTTTAATTCATCGTTCAATTTTAAAAATAAAAGCTCTCTTGAATTCTGTTCCTAGAATGTTCCGTTTGGGAGTAATAAAATAAAAACCGTTGTATTGTACGAGAAAATTAATTCAATGAATAAAATAACAATTTCGCAATAAGTCTAGTTGCCTTTCAAAATGCCACTTGCTTTTTCCATGTGACATTTTCTAGTTCAATTTGAGTCACTGTAAATTAACTTTTCCCATTGTTTTTGTACAATTTTGTTATTAATGATGACGTATACAATTGCTGAAATGGCTGATATGCATTATGTGTATGGCCTCGCTGATGGCAATGGAGAAAAAGCCAGACGGATTTATCACCAGAGATATCCCAATCGCGCTTTACCAGATAGTCGAACCTTCTCGAATATTCATCAGCGTCTTGTTGAAACTGGTAGTGTCCGAAGAGGTACATCTGAAGGTAGGCCTCTAAGTGTAAGAACAACTGAAATTGAGGAAGCAGTCCTGCACGCAGTCGAAGAACAGCCTGAAACGAGTACAAGAAAGATAGCTACAAACTTGAATATTTGCCATCAAATTGTTTGGAGAATTTTAATGGATTATTTGTTGTATCCAGACCATATTTTGAGAGTACAGGCATTACTACCGAGAAATTTTCCTAAGCGAGTAACTTTTTGTCGGCGGTATCTTCATAATATTGCACATAATCCACAATTTGATTCACATATCCTGTTCACGGACGAATGTAATTTCTCAAGAAATGCGATTCAGAATTTTCACAATAACCATTTGTGGGCGGATGAGAATCCCAAAGCCACAACTGAAACCCATATCCAACATCAATTTTCGATGAACGTCTGGTCAGGAATTATAGCCGATTACTTTATTGGCCCATTCTTTCTTCCGAGACGACTTGATGGACAATCTTACCTTACTTTCATTCGTGAACAATTGCCAGAGCTGCTTGAGGATGTTCCGCTTTTAATAAGACACCAAATGTGGTACATGCATGATGGTGCACCAGCACATTTCAGTGGAATGGTTCGCAATCATCTAGATACTGTTTATTCTAATCGTTGGATTGGCCATGGGGGACCTCAAGAATGGCCACCACGGTCCCCCGACCTTAACAGCTTAGATTTTTTCTTGTGGGGCTATCTAAAAACGCTAGTGTACACAAGTCCCATTAACAGTGTAGAAGAATTGAAAGAGAGAATAGTTGCAGCATGTAATAATATAAAACATACTCCGGGAATTCCATGAGAAGGAGGGCAGAAGCATGCATTTTGAGTGAAGGAGGCCATTTCCAACAATTTTTGTGATTACCGTTCCATATTACTTGTTCCCAATATTATGTTTCCATTTGTTGTTTTTGTTGTTGTTCAGTGAAGGCAGATGCCAATTTGTAACGTATTCTTTCAATCATTAAATTACATAATTTTCTCGTACAATACAACGGTTTTTATTTTATAACTCCCAAACGGAACATTCTAGGAACATAATTCAAGAGGGCTTTTATTTTTCAAATTGAACGAGGAATTAAAATGTAATTTTTTTTTTCAAGAAATCAGTGGCGTATCATGTTTTTTCTTCAAAAATATCCAAGTCAGTGCCCGTACGCACGCCACTGCTGAAGCTGGAATTTAACTTCGTATCGAAAAATATCCACTTTCATGCACTCTCGCTTCGTACTAAATTTGACTGGAAAATGTTTAGCGGTTTAGAAGATATCAATTAATTTTGACACCCCGTATTTCCGTAACGATACATTTTAGCACCGTACTTTATTAATCAAACTATAATTATTGTTTCGTGTAGATTCATCGACTTCAATATTCGCATATCATTAAGGAACACCCTGTAGATAAACTTTGGGATAATTTTTTGGTCTCGGCATCGTAATAAAAAAGTGAGTGACGATAATAATTGTGCTTTACGTTTCCTTAATTTTTCAAATTGTCTGATAGAACGAGAAGTTTCCTCCCCATAAAGGACTGAAATATGAAAATGTAAACTTTCACCATTAACACTCATAATAAAATACTTATCTTTTTTGGGGTTTTTAATGGTGTATTTTAAATTATACAATCTAAACGTTTCGATAACACTTACAGTTATCTTCGTCAATAGTAATATTTGTTAAAAATTGTTAAAGATGTTGTAAACAATTTTGTCAAAGTTGAAAAATTATAACATAAACATCAGCCTGCTATTAATACAACAGTTTGAGAAACGTATAAAGGCAACTATAAAATTAAATTTTAGTAAAGAATAACTAGGTCATTAAAAATTAAATATTGTTAAGCTGCCTTAAAGATGACAAATCAGAACACTGTCTACGGCGAAAGCTAACAATGAAATTTGTCAGCCAAAAAACACATTTAACAAAATTTAATCGAGTTACGATGTAAGTGTAAAGTTGTGAAAAATTTCAATTTTAAAATGATAGAAGCATTCACAAATCCAAACATCACATCAAATAAAATATCCCAATTAAATCTTTATCAATAAGTGGAAGTGTTATTAACAATGAAAAGCACAATGCAGAACTTTTTTTGTAATTTTTAATTTTAATTTAATTTCAACTACTTATGTTAAATTATAGTGCTGTGGTAATTTAACATATAATTGGTAAAGCATTGCTTCAAGGTCTAGGAAAAACACAGCAAAAAACCTAGACATACCAAAAGTTAAAATTAAAATCAAAATTAAGACGTATCATTATACTTTTTTGTTCTGATTTGTCATCTTTAAGGCAGTTTAACAATATTTAATTTTTAATGACCTAGTTATTCTTTACTAAAATTTAATTTTATAGTTGGCATTATACGTTTCTCAAACTGTTGTATTAGTAGCAGGCTGATGTTTAAAACATCTATAACAATTTTTAACAAATATCACTACTGACGAAGATAACTGTAAGTGTTATCGAAACGTTTAGATTGTATAATTTAAAATACACCATTAAAACCCCCCCCAAAAAAAAGTATTTTAACAATTTGTTTGTAATTATTCTTCTGAAAAGTGTTTAATCATACTACCGTCTACATTATAAACATCTGTTTATTTTATATTTAACTAATACTAATGAGATGTATTTTATCCAACATTAACGTTACTACAATTTTCGTAATTATCATAATGCGGATATTCATATGCAAAAAATCTACAATATCCATTTATTGTATTTCAAATATTTTGAAATTATCAGACTTTTTATTTTAATTCCATGCGTTACATTGAAAAGACGTGGATATGTATAATCATATTTTTAATAGAATGACAAGTGTAGGGTGCTATTTAAGAAGTCACGAGGTGTGAAATAAATCCATTATAATAAATGGACTCTACTAAGCGGGATTTTTCTATTACATTAAACTGTTGGCTAGACCTAATTTTATTTCTTTTACCGATTTTTCATTTGTGTTTTGCAGTTGATAAATGGTATATTGTATATGCATGATATGCATTGTAAGAGACATCGACCGTTACACAATTGCAGCCAAGTAGCAATTTGGTTTGTTTAATAGAGTGATGAACAAGTTAGTACAACCAAAGAGCACAACTCTGAGACCACTACTACGTATGGAAAGGATTATTAGAGTAATTACCACAACCAAATAATAAAGTATTTTTGTTAAAACTTTACAGGTTAATTTATATTTTAGGTTAGTTAGGAGTCGTCATTGCTAATTACCTAGTTTTTGGTTACATTCTAATCAGGATTTATTAGGATTTTGATATTTAGAGAACAATGACGTAAGTGAATAATTTATTTGAAATAGTATACGTTTGTAACATTTGTCTTAACCATGTGAAAGGTACATCCTTTTTTTTTAATCAAGATTGGTATTTTTGATAAAACGTGACTTTTATATAATCTGGATTACGTCATTAAGAATCTCAATTTAAGTTTAACATTTTTTTTACAAATACTATCATATTACATTCAATCAGTGTTTTCATTACACGTTTCCTCTCAACAAGCATGAATAAAAATTTCTGGAAGTAAGAATTAATGTGTAGGATATGTAAGAACTATTACTATAACTCTATACCGGGTTTCAGCCTGCCTTTACAGTTTACGGTATATCGGCTACAGTATTGCAATACTTCCCCGTCAATCAAAATCAATACTTCTTTTGTATTACACAGCTTATCTGTTAATACAATTTTATTACTAGCATTTTATGTGAAGTATTATATTTATTTATTTACAGCAAATGATATAGTATACAAAACGGTTGACTGTTGCTATTTTAATTAACAGATATCCAATTAATAATTAAAGTTAGAACAGAATTAAAAGTAAATACAAACATGGCAAATGCAGTAAATCCAATCTTCAAATACAGTTAAATTCAATATTTTTGTAAATAGGACAACTGTAAATAGTAGTTTATTTAATGATACCTTATTTACTGCCAATCTTGTCCACTTCGGGATTAAAATCATCATCGGTATCTACATTGTTTATATTTACAATAATGGGTTCTATAACATCCATTATATTACTTTGGAGGTTATAGTTCAGCGGGGGAGTTGTACTCATCAGGGTTTTTCCGAAATACGACACTTGTTGGATAACCTTTGTTACAGACTCATTGTTATCGTGATTTAAATGATAATGTATAATGTTTATCAGTAGAAGTGAGGCACTTGTCGCCGCCATCTTGGATTTTTGTGACGTCACCTCTGGGGTAATTTAACTTTCACTTTTTTTATATGCCCACGTGGGGGTCGTATTTTTTTCACCTGAGAATAAAAAGACTTAATCTGTTATTAATTAGCCCCCGTTTTTATCAAAGAAGATTGCATAATTGTTATTAAAATTATTATTACATTTCTTCTAATTCCATCTACAGATTTTGACCTAATTTATTTATGCATTGGGGGTTACATTGTAATAAGGGGTCCTAGTCTTGTAAGACGGGAATCTGTCCGCGGGCTTCTTAATCTGTGTTTATTATTGTTAAACAGTAATACAACTTCATTATGAATGGAAAGTAATTAGCCGTCGACATGCGTTAATTAATGTGTTTACAAATATTTTAAAATTTTGATGCTGCAAAAAATAGATTAAGGTCTAAATATCAGGTGAAATAATAATCATTTCTACCCTAATGTTTTTTATACAGGCAGATTCTCTATCTAAGCGGTCAGCACCTTTACATCCGAAAAATTCTACCTGATTTATTTGTATGTTCAATTACACACGCGCGCGCGCATGCACACACGCACGCACGCGCCCACACACACACACACACACACACACACACACACACACACACACACACACACACACACACACACACACACACACACACACACACACACACACACACACACACACATACACACATACACACAAACACACATACACACATACACACATACACACATACACACATACACACATACACACATACACACATACACACATACACTCATACACTCATACACACATACACACACACACGCACGCACGCACGCACGCACGCACGCACGACACACACACACACACACACACACATCACACACACACACACACACACACACACACACACACACACACACACACACACACACACACACACACACACACACACACACAAATTACTCTTAAATAGATAAATGAGCAGCAATTAAGTAAGCAGGTAATTAGACATTATAAATAAGATATAGATCAAACTATTTTTGTTAAAGCACCATGCGCGTGCCAGCTTTTATTAAATATTTAAAAGACAACAAACAGGATTATCTTGATGTTAAAGGATAAGGACAAGAACAAGCATTATACAGTAATTTGATTATCGCATCATTTATAACTAAACATGTACTGAAAAACTTATTTACCAAATCAAGAAAGACTAGATTAATAAATGCATAGTTTTTAGGATATATCGCCGGCTTGAGCGGCAGCAGAGATGGTTTGTCAAGGGGGACGTCGCACTGGAGTGGCACGAGGCGAGGGTGCGTCGCGCGAAGGCTGTTTCGGCGACGCCTACTCCAAACTTCCCCGAAGATAACCGATTATACCCGAACATTGACGAGTGCGCCCACGTACAAGACCCAAGCCCAGCAGCATTCTCGTTTCTCACGCGTTTCGCTCTTTAAAGCGTAACCGTCATCGAGTGAGAATTATTATAATGTATTCTCCCTGCTTATGAGTCAACATCAGCGGACATTAAAGATTTTACTGACTTGTTAATAAACTATTACAACATAACCGTTCAAAATGATGATGGAAACGATGACGTAGATGAGCTGAATGTATCGCACATCCAAGGTGATGGTGATGATTCACAAAAGAGGAAGAAGAGCGATGAGGTAGAGGAGAAGGACGAGTCTCAAAACCATGATGATGATAGCGACGAATCACGATTCAAGAAGAAGAAGAAGACCGATGAATAATGTGATTAAATAAATGATGTATTGTTGTTTATAATAATAATATATTTTCAAACGCTAAGCTTTCCTTTAAGTTTTATTAATAAAGTTGTTTTTCCGAACGGTGTTTGAACCTGCACTAACAATGCTACAGTTTTTGCGAAAGGGCGGTTAGATGGGTAACTACAGTAAGTGTGAGATTGGTTTTCTTTTGCACTCTGTAAGTTAAATAATACTGCTATTTTTTGAATTGAGAGCTGACTTCGTATGATTAAGTTAAATCAGTTTGGTATTTTTGAATTGTGGTAGGCTGGTTTTAGTAAAATGTATATTAGTTCAATCAGTATTTTTGAGCTGTAAGCTAGTTTTCGCAGGCTGTAAGTTATTATTTGATTGATTGATTGATTGATTGAGATTGATCTGATTGATTTGATCGAACGTGATTTGTTTGGGATTGATCTGTTTAATTGATTTGATTAATTGATTTGTATGTTTGAGGATGAGACCATAGAGACGAGGAAGAGACGGACACGATCAACCTCTATTACAGAAAACATTAATTAGTCTTTACACCACTAGATGGCACCACAAACAACAAACAACAACAAATTAGTCCTAGAAATATACAGCTAGGCGCCGCCGTCTCTATTATAGAAAACATTAGCTAGTTTAAAAATATACCACTAGATGATGCCACAAACGAAACCTTAATTAGCTCTAGAAATATAACGCTAGGTGGTACCACCTTTATTACAGAAAATATTCATTAGTCCATACTCAACTAGATGGCTACACACCAGTTCCTGTATTTGTCTTATAAGTTAGCATTAGCTTAACTATATACAAACTCATAAATATGCACATAAAAGCACAATGAACCTTAAATAAGCACTTTTTACAAAATAACACTTAACCCTGCGTTTGTCGCGCGGGTGACAGGGGTCAACCACACCTACATTTACGTCGGTTGAATTAGTTTGGTGCGCCGCTGACACATCCCCCTCCAAGTACCTTCCTTTTATTGATTGACAAGTACCCCTAACGGGTCAGTTGACTTTGATTTTGCAAAAAGGTGCGTTTAGTTGCTACATAAACCTTACCGGTTAGCATCGGTCACCCGCTCGCCTAATAAAGGTATGTTATTATAGTTTTTGTTTTTCTTGGTGATTTTTACCCTATTTTATTTTTTTACTTAGCCGAAAATAATTTGAAATGTCGCAAGAGAAAAAACGGAAAATCGAAGAAAGCAGAGATCCAAACAAATGGATGGAGTGGTATAATTTACTCAGCAGCGACGAAGAAACTAATGATAATTATGACGACGAAAGCGACCATGACGAGGAAGATAATGTCGAAGAAAACATCTACGACTCAAATTCCGAACAAGAATTCGATAATTCAGAAATTGAGGAAGAACCTACAGATCATGAAGATCAACTTTATTTTTAGCTAAAGACAAAACAACAAAATGGATCAAGCATCCACGACAGCCACCATATGTTAGAACAAGAGCCTGTAATATTCTTATGCATTTACCTGGACCTAAGAATAAGGCGGTGGAAACACGAAATGAAATGGATGTCTTCGACTTATTTTTTGACAACGCAATTCTTGGAATTATAACAACTTGTACAAACATTTTCATAGACACAGTTCGTGTAAATTTTTCTCGTGATAGAGACGCCAGACATACAGATATTGTTGAGTTAAAAGCTTTTATTTGTTTGCTTCTTTTAATTGGCTCCATTCGGTGTTCCAGAAAAAATCTTCAAGACCTGTGGAACAACTCACAGGGAAATGGTCTTGAGTCGTGTTATTTATCGGTGAGTGAAACACGATTTAGATCTTTATTGCGTTGTATTAGATTCGATAATATAAATGATAGGAATCAAATAATAATTATTGATAAATTAGGTCAATTCAGGGAAGTAATAACCATATTTACCAACAATCTTCAAAAATATTTTACTCCTGGCGATTTACGTACAGTTGATGAGCAATTACTGGCATTCAGCGGCAGGTGTTCGTTTCGTCAGTAATTCCCTAACAAACCGGTTAGGTATGGCTTGAATGTTTTTGCATTAGTTGATAGGAAAACAGCATATACAGTGAATCTGGAACCATACGTTGGGTCCTACCATGTAAGCAATTCAGCAAAAGGTATTGTTTGCGTTTAATAGAACCGGTGAAAAGTACCAATAGAAATATTACAGTTGACAACTGGTTTACTAGTTTATCTTTGGTAAATAAGCTGCAGAAGAAAAAATTCACATATGTTGGAACACTACGCAAAAATAGAAGAGAGATACCAATACAGTTGTTACCAAAGAAAGCCCCAGATATCAATATTTGGTTTCCAAAGTAACTCTAAAATAGTATCGTATTGTCTGAAGCCGTCAGCAGCGGTTTTGCTATTATGAAGCAAGCATTTGGACGACAAAATAGATATTTCGTCCGCTGAAAAACAAAATCCGGAGATAGTAACTTTCTATAACATGACGAAACTGGGAGTGGATCTCGTGGATCAACTTTGCGAGAAAAATAATACCGCTCGCAATACTAGAAGATGGCCGATGGCGCTTTTTTTACGACATTTTGAACATAGCCGCTATAAATTAATTACGTATTTATAATTTTCATTCTGCAGCTACAGCTGAAAGGACCAGCAGAGTCGATTTTATACAAAAACTTAGCTGGCGACTCATAAAACCTCAAATTACACACCGCTCTACTATTGAGGTTCTCCCAAGAGAAATTCGTAGACGCACAAGACTACTAATAGGTGCTCCAGAACCTGAACTTCCAGAGACACCAAGAACCTCCTCACGTGGAAAATATGATGTGGAAGAATACGTGACCGAACAACACGGAGATGGTGTGTAGGATGCCATAAGTGGGCATGTATTGACCATCTAAGAGATATCTGTGTTGCATGCTTAAAAGACTGATTTTGATACACATTTTTATTTTACGTAAGTTTTAGATTGAAAAATGTGCTATTCGTATGTTTGGTTAATAAATAATTATTCACCAGACCTATAGCTACGTTATTATTGTTCTAAATGATTGGGATAAATATATTTCTTAAAATTACAACATTACAAATTGGTGATACCTGTCCCCCACGCGCCTAACCACGGTATTTTTAACCACGCCCCTAACCCAGGGTTAAATAAGCTTATAAGCATTTATAAACATTAGTTTAAAAATAATCCGCAGACTACTCATATAATGTCACCCTTATTTGTTCCATTTTAATAAACAGAGATGTTACTATTATATACCACTGCAAGAATAAAATGTTACCTACAAACTGGTATAAAAAGTAAAATCAGTGTGTATTGATTGGTTGAAAACTTCTGGTTTTAAGTACGAGTCTTAAGACGCCTCTCTCTCTCTTTCTCTCTCCATACAGAACTGGCAACATTGGCCACAAGGTTTAACATTGGATATCTTTCGTGTACTGTAAAGTCAGGCTGAAATCCACTCTAGAAGAGATGTGAATGAAAATACTTATATTCCACTAATAGCGATAATGGATAAGATGTCTGGTATAACAGTAATTTCCCTAAGGTAATCAGGAATAATGCGAGAATGATTAAACTACATTGTTTCGCTTCAGGTTTATTACATGCTATCTTAAACGTCGTTGAATTAACTCAAGCCCTATTAATCATAGTTAAAATTGTTCAGGCATCAGTATTTTCAAAAGAAATTGGTCGTATAAACACATTAAATCTATTATAGTAGTAACATTATGGTTTTGAGTCAATTTGTAATCTCAAACGGCATTTTGAAAGATGGTGGTAAACTGAAAAATGCCGATATTCCATTTTATTACCAACTCATACATTTTCAAAATTGTTGTTTAAGCACAAGCATGCAATATTATATCTCAAGCAAGTGTACAGAGATCACTTAACTCGTTTAGGCAAAAATATTCACCTTTAAGTGTTACACGTAAAACTGTTCCTAATTTTTAACACTGTTATAAAACAAATGCACTAATTCAATTACTTTTAATGAGGGATTTGCGAAAAGAGCGAGTCATACCATCTTTACTTTTCACACTGATTAAAGATATGTGTAGACCGTGGTTCTAAATGCCAGAAAGTACATTAGCCTTGGATGTAATGCTGTAGAATGATTTGAAAGCTATCTTTCCAACATGGTAAATCAGGTTATTGTAGATAATAGTTACTCGAATTATAAACCGGTTTTATCAGGAGACTCAAAGGGATCTATCCTTGGTCTTATATTATACACGATTTACACGGCAGGCTTGTATAACTGTATAAATATTGCAAGTTACAGACCTTTTCGAATATCTGAACTTAAGTATAACATAGGTTTGGCTAATAAAGACGTGCAAGAATTATACAATACATCTATAAAACGTAATTTAAGTTTAAACCCATCTAAATGTTGCGTTTTTTTATTTGGTAATAACCGTGCACGTGAGGAGGCAAATAAATACATATCAATTACAGTAAACAGTATCACATTGCCACTTGCTAATGTTGTACGAAATTTAAGCCTTTGGATGGATTACGATTTAAGTTTTACAACACACATTACCAAAGTAGTCCAAAAGTCTTTTTCTACAATAAAGTTACTCTATTCTAAGAGACATATTTTGAATAAAGATCTTAAAAAAGTATGATGGAATCTCTTATTTTGTCTTATGATTGGATAAACTGGCTGGTTATGCATGAGTAATCGTCCAATTTCGCATACCTTATGCACTTTTCATAAAATAATAACGTACAATATCTCTGTAATAAAATAGAATTCAGAACGCATGTCCACAACATAAATATTAGCCGCAAAGGTATCCTCTACATACCTGCTCATAGATTAGAACCTTTTAAAAATCGTACTTGTATAACATTGCTCATTATATAAATAAATTTTCACCGAAATTGAAAATCTCTTCAGAGTTCAAATTTAAGAGGAAGGTCAAATCTTTGATATCTAAGGGTGAGTTACAACGGTAATGTACTAACTATAAGCGAAGTGAAAAGTAATAAACTAAAGGCTGAAAGTAAACGATGGGAAATAAGGGCCTGAAAATAAATGGTAAAAAATAAGAGAAGAAAAAAAAGGTAAAGAAATAATGGATGGAAATAGAGGTGAAAATAGAAAAAAAATGAGTAAAAGTATAAAAGAAGGAAATGAAAATAGAAAAATGGGGAATAAAAATAAAAAAAGGGAAAACTGCAATGAACATGATAATAAAATTGGGGGTTATATGCTATTTATTTACATTGTTTTAATTGTGTCTCAAAATTAGTACTATGTACACATTTTACCGATTTATGTTTTGGAGAACCCCCAGTACATTTACAAAGACAAAAACAGGTATTAACTTTATCTTTTTATTTACTTGAGTTTTTTTACGACTTCTTGTCAAAACCAAAAAAAAATGTTGCTTATTATTTATACAGCAAAGTGAAATCACTAACTCAATTATTCGTACAAACGATTTCTAATAAAAATACTTAGATTTTTAAGAGATATCTAGTAAAAATACTTAGATTTTTTTGAGATATCGGTGGAATATCATAAATATTTACAAAAATTACAGATTTTAACACCAATTGCAGCTGTCGTCGTCAGTAAATATAAAACATAAATTTTGGTAATATTAATATCAAACATTATTTTTGTTATAAGTCTATATCGTGACAGTTTTCATCTTCCAGTATATAAATTAATTATAATTATTCAAATTATAAATGGGAAATTAATTGTGATTTTAGTGAATTGCAATGGTTTGTATTTGACTGAAATCGATGGCGAGCGTGCAACGCTCTCTTGTTGGTGCAAATAAATATTGTTAAAACAGGTCAAATGGTAGTATATTAACATTTTAATTCTTTTTCAACACTTATTATCATAAACATAGCAAAATAAAATCATTAAATTGAATATACCATATATATATATATATATATATATATATATATTGTGCCAGTATTCAAAAAGGTAATAGAGAGGCAGCTGACAATTATCGACCAATATCCATTACGTGTATTTTTAGTAAAATAATGGAAATTTTATAAAAAAAAGGCTGTTAAAATATCTAAATAAGGAGAAGTTACTAAATAATTCTCAATTTGGTTTTAGGCCCAGTTTATCTACCGTAAACGCTGTCTCAAACTTTATCAGTTACGTTATTGAAGGGCTTGAATCAAGTAATAGTATAATTGCGTTATGCTATCATTTAACAAAAGCATTTGATTGCATGGTGGCAACATTACGTATAGAAAAATAAAGTTTTTATAGAATACGTGGTAAACCTCCGGAATTGTTTGAACCATACCTAATTGATCGTAAACAATGTGTCTTTGAAAAAATTATATGGGAGATATGTAGGGACTGGTTTTTTTTTTAATTAGGTGACAAATGACGGTTGGAAACGGTATTTTTTTTGTAACGGAAATTTTGTTTCGTTACAACTTTTGCCCAATAATTATAGCGTTCCTCAAGGATCTGTGTTAGGTCCCTTATAATGTATTGTTTACATTAACGACTTACCCGATATTGCTCTGCCCCATAGGTCTATTCAATACGCCGATGATTACTACCGTACTGTGCAGAGGTGACAGCATTGAACAAATAAAATATGTGGCGAAAACAGTTGAACAGCATACAATAAATTGGTTTAATACTAACGAACTGTCCAACAATGGTAATAAAATACAAAAAATAAAAAAAAATATGGTGACATTTAATACTCAGGTAAAATTGCTAGGAATTACTTTTCGACAACAAGCTTAGCTGGGAAACTCACATTGATCAACTATGTAGAAAACTAGCAAGTAATATTTACCTTATTAAACAACTGCGAACAAAAAATAGGGATATCTTTTAATAACGTGCCATTTTGCTATTATACATTCCTTAATAAGCTATGGAATTATTCTATGGGGTAATCCAGTACACGCGATAAGAGTACTTAGACTACAAAAATCTGTAATTCGAATAATAGCAAATGTTGACTATAAAGCTTATTGTCAAGAATATTTTAAACAATTTAGAATTACACTAGTTTCTACCGCTTATATTTATTATATATTACTAGAAACGTATAAGAACGTTTCAAATCTTAAAACAGGTGCTGTCTGACATACGCACGACACAAGAAATGCCGATTTACTTACAATACCAAACTTTAGACTAAATATAGCTAAGCAAAATTCTATTAATCTATTTAATAAATTAGATAATAGTATAAAACATTTAACATTTACAAAATTCAAAACAACTGTAAAGAAATGTTATATTTGTATCTTGTGGTTTGACGACTTTTTTTTGTAGTATTAGTTTAATTATGGTCCTGACGATACCAAATAATTTGTATTAATTAGTGGTTAATAAATTTTATTTTTATTATTACGCCTTTGGGAGCTGATCCTATGAGTATCTGTTAAACCAAACTTACTATAATTTTGAAAATTTGACACGTTAATGATGTTAGGGCTAACTCATCTAAAACATTTTCACGTTCATACCACTCCCGGTTATACCGGAAGTCGGTACTTAGTCGTTATTTTAAATGGAACACCCCGTGTATTAATACATTTTTGGATTCTATGCCGAATTTTAAGGTAAGTTTGTTAAATAAACTAGATACGAAATTTCAGTCGTTTTAAAAAAAAACATTTTTCTAAAAAAATTGACAGATGCGGTCTTAGAAATAACTCGTTAATTGTACTGTCCCTGTCAAACAATTTGAATAAAACTTTGAGGTGTTGTAGGCAAAGGTTTATTGCAACAGTCTGCAAAAAATAACATTTATATTTATTATATTTATTATATTTATAAACTTGACTATCAAAAAATGCAAGTTACTCAAAAAAATCAAATGGAAACCCCTATTTTTTATTACTCAAACCGATTTAACGTCAAAAATTAAGGTAAGTTTGTTTAAATCTTTATTTGCCTAAACGTAACAGTTTCATACTTATTATCAAAAAAGTCTCAATTTTAAAATTTGTGATAAAAATGAGCTACATACTTAAATCTAGTATTCCTTGTTCGTGGTCACCATGGAAACCAAATAATTGAGAATTGAAATAAAGAAAAATATTTGAAAAAGTTACTGCAAAAAATTATAAAAATTGATAATTTTGTGATTCAAAAGTCATTTTTGCCAAATAGAAATTTTCTAAGTCCTTTTTTTCAAATTCGATATACAACATAAGTGTAAAAATTTAATACTTTATGAGTAAATCGAAAAAAACCACTTTTTACTGCGGAGGTAGTAACTACATACTTATCAGTGTATTCTTACACGATAAAGTCGCTTATTTAGTATTTCTTGTTCGTGATCAAATGTAAATTAATTTCCAATAAATGTTCAAAATGTTGCCCGTTAGACGCAAGACATTGTTGAACCCGTCTTAAAACGGCTTCATTTGTAGCCCTTTGAATTTCTTGTGGAGAAAGAGGATTGAAGGCATTTTGCACTCTTGCAATGCAATCTTCTTTAGTCGTTAGTGGTGTAGCATAAACAGTATTTTTAATTCGACCCCAAAGATAAAAATCCATTGGCGTAAGATCAGGTGACCTAGGTGGCCATGGAAAGGGACCATTATTGGCAAACCGGCGATCTTCAAAAATTTCATAAAATTTCATGGAAACAGCGTTGGTGTTGTGAGGGGGCGCACCGTCTTGTTGGTACCATACATTTTCCCTTTCTAGATTTAATTGGGGTTGAATTCGAGTGTTTAATATCTCAAGATAATTTTCTCTTAGAAATGAAATTTGTAATCATAAATCGCAACAATCAACTATTTTAAACCTCTCAAATTTTCGTTGTAAAAATACACGTCAAAGATTTCGTTATTCCGAATAGCACAAAATACGTTAAAATTCCAAATTTCCTGAAAATGGCATTCGCGAATTGGATTGCTATTTTCGTTATTCCAGTAATGCGAGTTTCGGCGATTAAATATGCCATTTTTCGTAAATTCAGATTCGTCCGTCCATATGATATTAGTCAAAAAATTAGGAATTTCTTGTATTTTGAGCAAAATTGTTTCACAAAATTCGATTCGTTTCAAGAAATCCGCTTCTTTCAAATGTTGAACTAATTGTAAACAGTATGGTCTAAACTTATGTTTCTTAAGAATTCTTCTGATAGTTGTTGGTGTTAAGCCAATATCTGTTTTCGCGTCGTTTATGGAATTACAAGGATAGGCACGGAAATATCCTAAAGTTATAACTTCATTCTGTTCGTTATCAATAGCAGTTTTTTGCGAGGTGCAGAGTGTTTAAATGTGCCAAACTGTTCCAAATTTTAAACCACACGTCTTATTGTATCTGCTGATGGTCGGGGGCGCTCAGGATAGCGTTCGATAAATGTTCTTACTGTTCGTTTTACAACTCTATGACTTTCTCCGTGAATTAAAATTAAATTCAAATAATCTGTATTAGAATATTCAAGTCGAGCCATTTCATCAAGAAAAACACAAACTGTCAACAATTTTATTAAATTATTGACTACAAAAGAAAAACAAAATAAATAAGCATCTTTATTGTGTAATGATGCTCTGATAAGTATGTATTACCTCCGCAGTAAAAAGTAGTTTTTTTCGATTTACTCATAAAGTATTAAATTTTTACACTTATGTTGTATATAGAATTTGAAAAAAATGACTTAGAAAATTTCTATTTGGCAAAAAATGACTTTTGAATCACAAAATTATCAATTTTTATAATTTTTTGCAGTAACTTATTAAAATATTTTTCTTTATTTCAATTCTCAATTATTTGGTTTCCATGGTGACCACGAACAAGGAATACAAGATTTAAGTATGTAGCTCATTTTTATCACAAATTTTAAAATTGGGACTTTTTGATAATAGTATGAAACTGTTACGTTTAGGCAAATAAAGTTTTAAACAAACTTACCTTAATTTTTGCCGTTAAATCGATCTGAGTAATAAAAATAGGGTTTCCATTTGATTTTTTGAGTAATTTGCATTTTTGATAGTCAAGTTTAGACATTCATAATTTTATTTTTATGAAAAATACAAATGTCATTTTTTGCAGATGTTGCAATAAACCTTTGCCTACAACACCTCAAAGTTTTATTCAAATTGTTTGACAGGAACAGAACAATTAACGAGTTATTACTAACACCGCATCTGTCAATTTTTTTAGAAAAATGTTTTTCTTTGAAAACGACTGAAATTTCGTATCTAGTTTATTTAACAAACACCTTAAAATTCGACATAGAATCCAAAAATGTATTAATATATGGGGTGTTCCATTTAAAATAAGCGACTAAGTACCGACTTCCGGTATAACCGGGAGTGGTATGAACGTGAAAATATTTTAGATAAGTTAGCCCTAACATCATTACCCTGTCATATATATATATATATATATATATATATATATATATATATATATATATATATATATATATATACCAAGTATTGTTTAATAATAATACATTTAAATTTATTCTACCCTACGATTTATTTTGATGCGAATTAAAATGTTCGCATTTCGTTTTCAAATTTTTTTAATGTTAATTTATTAAGTGCTTTTATTTTTTGTAGCACGTTACTGACATTTTCGTAGAATGTTAAACGTTGGTTAATTTTGTAAATCATAAATGTTTAGTTTATCTATTTATGGGAGTATTTCGTATATGAACAAAATTTTAATGAATGATTACTTGCTTTATGAAATAATATCTAATAAACATGTCTATATTTAGAAGGGCACTCTAGCACAAAGTGTATTATAAAAGGTGCTTGAAATTTCAGATATAAACCTTTTTCCATAAAAGCTTAAAGCGCTCTCGAATCTATTATAAAAAGAGAGAAACATGAAACCTCATTAATAAATTAAGATATTCAATTCAATTAACTAAAAATTACGTTCAAGTATTGTCTAAATTTTTTTATAAGTAACAATGATTTATCGAAATTTTTTCCTTATAAGTGTTTACGCCTAATAACCATTAAAAAACAAAAATAACAAAGCATTATAATCGGAATGTGAAATGAAACCTGTGGATTCTAAATTTAACCTGCTAAAAATTAACATGTCTAAATTGTGAAAAAATTTTATAACACAAGAGATTTAAAATTGAGGACATATATGTGATAACATCTTATAGATGATTTACGATTTGCTGATTGATTTAAGCACTTATACGTGGGTATAGGCGTTTAAAATCATCAAATATCATGTCCTAAATGGCTAAATGGGCTTAATTTCTTGAATAGATGAAAAAAAGACATAATAAAAGTAATCGCTTACCGCATAACTGGAAGGTTTTTAAAACGAGTGATGAATTGGTGGTCTGATAGCCAACTGTCTAAACTCAATGTGAAGTACCTTGATTATTGGTACAATGGTTGAATGCTTTGTATGCGTCGGCGCTAGACGTCTATGGCGTCGGGTCGATATAGTAAAAAAAAAGTAAATACCACCAATGCTCTATATACCCTTCGCAATTTTATTAATTATCATTCTTTAATATGAAGCATATAGTAATATTTAAATGAAAAAATGGAAAATAGAGTCTATGCCGAAAAGAAACTGGTCATACCATACACGTATTTCATATTAACCAATATTGCAAAATTAAATTTGAACAGTGGATTTACTTTGACCTCATTACGCACTACCAATAAAAATGATAAACAGTGTTTCATACTTAATATTTGGGCCATCCACGATTTTTAAACTGTAATTTTGATATACTGCTTCCCTAATTAAATGAAAGCGCACAAAGTATAAGTGGTAAAGATTTTTAACAAAAAGTATAATAGAATCTCTAGATTTTTTATTTTAAACCTGAAAGAAGAGCATTGTGTGTCGAGTATCTTTTTGACCTGTAGTACACTCCTTAAAAATAAAGAAGTAAAACTTTTGATATATGAGTAAAGCAGACTTAATAAACGCAGAAATGAAAGGTTTTGTGTATCATATTAATAAGCAAATATTCTGCACATGATGCCATAGTGCGTACTTGAAAACTGTTTACTATAAAGAATAGTCATTTAATCACATTTGCAGATGTATGAAAAATTTACTATATTGCTCGTACCCATTAATCAAATTAATGATTATATTATTACCACATTTAAAATTACTGCAAATTAAAAACAAGTCATAGAAAGAGCCCAAGGTCTAGTTGAGCGATTTTTCCGTCTTACGTCATTATAATAATGATTCTTTAAATAAAATAGACACGAAAATTTGTAATATAATAAATTCATGCGAGCATCTATAAATAAGAATAAAAAAGTTGAGCATCGAAATAAAATAATTGTCTTTAAGATATTTGGAACAAGGTTTAGAATTCAAATGAATGCCCAAGAACCTAAAATCACAATTATTGTGTGTATGAAACCCACACTGATCATATATGAAAATGTAAACTTTTACGATCATTACAAACAATTAAAATACTTATCTTTTGGGTTTTTTAAATCGTGTATTTTTCGATTTATATTTTATGTAACTATACACATTTCGATAATATTTACAGTTATCGTCGTCGGTAAAAGGTAATCTCTTTAAGAATTACTAGATATTATAGAAAAAATAAGCCTGCTATATACATTTAATAAACGTATAAAGCTAACTCTGAGATCTCATTGTAGTAAAGAATAACTAGATCCTTAATAAATTAAATATTATTAAACTGCCTTGAAGATGACAAATCGGAACGCCCTCTAACGAACGAAGGCTAACAGTGAAAAATGTCATAATCAAAGAACAAATTTAACAAAATTTGTAAAGTTGTGAAGAACTTTAATTTGAAATTGATAAAGGCATTTACAAATAAAAACTTGACAAACCAATTAAAGATCTAATCAAACCTAACAAAGAAACATTTTTTTGTTAATAATTGTAATTGTAAGTCATTTAGTTTAGGAAAACTACAGCAGATGCCAAATACTATTTAAACGCAGATTTTCTTCTTGCCTATTAAAGCTATTAAAATTTTTATATATCTCAAGAGCTTCACGTTGTAAACGGTTAGGTTCGTCTATTTAAAGTATGCTCAGCTACCGCAAATTTCTGTAGTTGATCTAACCTACAAAATCTCAAATGTTCTGTACGTTTTCTGTCAAAGCTACGTTTGTGCTTTCAATGTCCACAAGAACAAGATAATTTATACACTCTGAAAGATTACATAGGTTTAAAACATCTTTCTTGTAGCTTTAAAAAGAGTCCTAATGCCATGCTTAATTAGTTTTATTGTATCTATAACATTAGCTATAAATGGAGCAAAAACGGTACTAAGCAGGTCACGTCAAAAAAAGTTGGTGTAATTGAACCTTTAGTGGACTGAGCTAAACGAATTTGTGATCTAGAATTTTTGAAAGATAAATATAAACATAATAATAAATAATCGATATTCACTTAAAAAAATAATAGTGCTATTACACCTGCTGGACATAACCATTAAGAAATACCTGTGCCTACTGTTGGTACTGCTTTTATTCATTTATTACTAATGTTACAGATAAAATTGGAAACATCCTAATTAATCATCACATTAAGACTGTTTTTAAACCTACAAGAAAAATTAAAGAATATTTAAGGTCACCTAAAGGTGTTTCAAACCCATTGCCTGGAGTGTATAAGTTCTTGAGGAAAAGTATAGATTGGAACCTTCAAACGTAACTTTGATACAAAAGGTAAAGGACATATGAGATTTAATAGATTAGGCCAACCAGAGAAATCTGCTTTAAATAGTTTAAATGATGACATTCAATTTGATAATATAGAAATATCAAGATAAACCCATTATTATGTTCGTTTATAACATGAAACTATTCATATACATAAACATCCTAATAACTTTAATAGGCAAAAAGAAAATCTCCGTTTAAATAGGTCTTGACACCTTATAATTAAAAAAAAAGCACAAGGGTACGTCTTAATTTTAGCTTTTGGTATGTTCAGGTTTTTTACAGTGTTTTCCCTAGACCTTGAAGTAAATGATTAACCAATTAGATATATTAAGTTACCACAGCACTATAATAATTTGACATTGAGGTGCATCATTTCGATTGGTTCCACTTTTTTTGTTTTTGTTGGTCTGGATTATTTTATTGCTATTGAGTCTATATAAAACAAGACTGCGTTTGCTTGTTGACTTTGTAGGGACGGCCTTAGAATTTTCCTACAGCAGAGGCCTACTGGTTGTCATAGGAGGCAACTGATCAAATGGGTATGGAAGGAGCGCTAAGGTAGTGTCTTACCTACCGCTAGTAAGATTGGAATTGAAGAGACTGTACCTTACGCCGCGCTGGGATTTGATGATTTTAAGATATTTTTAGAGTGATGTGAGTGTGTGTTATCGTTTTGTTTTATGTTAAAATGTTTTTTGTTGTTGTTATTTATTGATTGGAAATTATTGGAAGCTGTCATAATGAAAGTCTGGTTGTTTTGCTTAGTCTTACCTCACATTTCCGTATGTTTACGTTTTCTTTATTGAATTTTGTTTTAGTTTTTGGATTATGGTCATGTAGTAGGAATATTTAACCGCATATATAATTATATATGTATATATATATATATATATATATATATATATATATATATTTATATATATATATATATATATATATATATATATATATATATATATATATATATATATATACAATCCATCACACAAAACCCTGTAGATAATTTTTTAAATTCGTATCAAAATTTACAAAGTGCACAAAAAAGTGGAATTCGGGAATTATCTTCTTGTCTTTGGGCATATGAGTTTACTACATAATTTAAATTTCACAAATTTTACACTTCGCGGTAGGAAGACAAATGATTAAATAAATAAATTTAAATTTCAAGTTACAGTTTACAATAATTTTATTAGTTGTTTTGGAACAAATATTATGTGTAAAACACGTTGAGCAACAGGTAACAAGAAATAACAACAACATTAACAAAAGTACTTAATTAAAGGAAACATAAATAATAAAACTAGAGCAAATGCTCATTTTGATTGATACATTCCCTTGCTCTCGTTAATATGTGCCTTGTCGATTTTCTAATAATGTCTGGAATATTTCTTATTTCCGCACATGCGTTTTCTATTCTCCGTAGAAGTTCTTCTCTACTGTTTATTTCGGAACTGTATACCTTTGATTTTAAGAATCCCCAAACATGATAATCAACGGGATTACAGTCAGGTGCCCTTGAAGGCCAGTTATTTGGACCATTTCTTCTAATCCATGTGTTCGGAAAATTGTCGTTTAAAAAATTTCTTACGATGAGCCGATGATGAGGAGGAGCACCATCGTGTTGGAAATACATACCGGCGACATCGACATTATGGTCCGCTAACAGCACTGGTAAAATGTTTTCAAGGAAATCTAAATAGACTTCACCAGTTAGCCGGTTAGGAAAAACATAAGGCCCGATTAAATTGTTGTCAATGACACCGCACCAAACATTGACTGAAAATTTGTACTGTGAATGAGTCTGTCTAATACCGTGAGGATTTTCAACAGCCCAAATATGAGAGTTCCTTAAATTGTATACTCCATCCCGTGTTTCATCTGTAAATAGGCATCTCCTTGTAATTCTTGGGTTTCGGATGATCCATCGACTAAAGCTCAGTCGTGAAATTTCATCACCCGCTACTAACCTCTGTACCTTTTGCGCGTGGAACGGGTACAACAAATTTTTTTTTAATCTGCGCCAAACAGTGGATTGAGGTACGTTTAGAGCATTACTAATACGTCGGGTACTAACTTCTGGAATTGCTTCCACTATATCCATGATGTTTTGTTCCACATCGGTAGGTGTTCTTTCGTTATGTTCATTTAATTTTGCCGAGGGAAACTAGCCGTGTTCTCTCATGTATCGAAAGACGCGACTGAAGCTCTTAAAATCGGGTGATATCCACTACCATTACAAAAACCATAAACGTAGATCATATCGGTATATTCTTGATTGGTAAACTGATAAGGCATTTTATGAATTATTAAAGATAAATAGATCACAATTTGCAAGATTCAAATTTGTTGACAATCAACCAGTCACCGCCATCAATCATGTTCTGTCATTGTCAAAACCTACTAGACACGAATACCTAGATATGTAAAGCTAGGTATAACATGCTTTCTGCAAACAGTTAAACTAAATAGAGTATAATTTACAAAATACGGAACTACAATTACATTTTTTGTGTTCAATATATATATATATATATATATATATATATATATATATATATATATGCAAATACAAACGTTATGTAGCTATTCACAGATAACTGAATAGAGTTAAGAAAGTCCTTCCTAAGTTATAGGAAAAAACGCAATTTATTCAATCTCTTTAACTAAATTTAATTTTAAGTAGTAAAACCATATGCCCAAAAACAAGAAGATAATTCCCGAATTCCACTTTTTTGTGCACTTTGTAAATTTTGATACGAATTTTAATAAATTTTATCTACAGGGTTTTGTATGAAGGATTGGCAAATAAGTATATCTTTCGTAAAGCCGGACCTGCATTATCATTTCTTAATGCATCGATACATCCCACTAAAAACCAAGAACCCGTATATTAAATAAAAAATTATTATACAGGGTGGTTCCCTAGTTAATATGAAATTAAAATTTTCGTAGTAAAGTCGTCTGCCCCAAAAATACAACCGCCCGATTAAATTCAGTTTTTCACGTTCTTTTCAAATATGGCGATTAAATTTAAAAAAATCAACTATACAGGGTGTTATTTGGAGGACGGAAGAATTTGTGAATTTTTCGTAAAGCCGGACCTGGATTATCAATATTTTTGTTACATCGGTATATGAGGAACATGTATTCCAAACATAAAAAAAATCTACAGGTCGATCCGTAAGTTATGAGTAAGAAAAGAAATGGTAAAAATTCATAAAACGCCCTGTATCTGAGATACAAAGGGCGTAAGACCCATAATATGGTTTTTTTAGAGTCAGCTAGGTGACCCCTATCCACAGTTAACGTATTTCCCTTTACCAATGAATCACCTTGTATATATATATATATATATATACATGAAGTTTGTTTAATGCTTTAAAGTTGCAAAATACACCCACTCGCGCACGCACACACACATGCATATGCACACCCGCACATTAACATATGTACGTTTCTAACAAGTTATACACATATTTTATGAAATATAGCGGGTAGACAAACAAAATTAGTCTCAAATGGGAGCACTAATGTTTCAGATATAATTCCACAAGTGTTTTATATAAAGATTTATTTTTCGACACATTTCAGTACATGTGTCATTATCAAGAGAAAATATATAAGTAAAATAACAATAATAAGGTTTATTTCACGCACACACACACACTCCCACATGCACACACAGGCGCACATGTACACGCGCATGTACACGCACACGCACATGCACACAAACACGCCCTCGTACGTGCACACGCACACTCACACGCACACGCACACGCAAACGCACACACACGCACACGCACACGCACACGCACAGGCACACGCACACGCACACGCACACGCACACGCACCCGCACACACACACACACACGCACACGCATACGCACACGCACACGCACATGCACACGCACACGGACACGCACACGCACACGCACGCACATGTATACCAACGCACACGTTTCTAATAAGTTATAATCATGTTTTGTTAAATTTAGCAGGTAGACTTTTGTTATTACAACACTGGTCTGAAGTTGGTTAAAAAACTCATTAATAGTACTAATGTTTCAAACATAATTCTGCAAATGTTTTATATAAATATTTATTTCTTAACGCCTTTCAATACAACATGTTTCATTATCAAAGGAAAATATATAAGAAAATTAAAATTCTATATTTTCAAAAGTTTATTAAAGGTGAGCCTATAAGAGCTACCTGGGCAAAGGTACTTTAGGTTTTGGCTTATAAATTTCGAATGCTTCCTATACATACAGTTTGTCTCTTTCATTACTAAAACGTAAATACCTTATGTTTTTCGCGAAGTCATAAGGTGATTATTTACTATTAAATATTTGGCATGATCTGATTTTTTTGTGTGTTTATATTTGTAACATCTAGTTTGTTCCTTGTATCTAAAACCAAAGTTCCCAAGTGTTTATGCAGTTTAAATAGAATTATAGGATGTGCTGTTCAATTTATAAATATCCGACTTTAAAATGTCTTTAGTTGCATATTTGGCATTAAATAAACAGTTAAGACATCGGCATTAGATTTGAAGGCTTCTTTGTACTTCTTGTTCTTTTGTAATATGTCAGCTACGTTTTCTGATATTTTTCTCAAATAGCAAATTGATATGTATTTATTTTCTTCCGGTTCAGTAGTAGTAACTATTTTAAATATATCCATTTGTTTGTGCTATTTGTTTTGTAATTGATATTTATTTGTACAAATTTGTTTGTTTTAATGGCAATGGCATTGCTATATGTACTAATGATCTATATGCAGCTAACGTATGTGTTTTATGGCGACACGAATCGTTTGGAATTGTAATGTCTGTATGTGTAGGTTTTCTGGATATGGAGAACTCAAACTTGTTCTGTGTATTTACTTTTATGTCTCTATTTTGTTCTTTCTCTAGTGTAAATTTTATGTTAGGATGTAAATTGTTAGTATTAATTAAGAAAATAACAATAAAACATGATGAACTACAAAAACATGCTAAAATATCAGCAACATAACAAAACCAAAATATAGTCTTATCAGAAACATTTAATATAACTATTTAATCTTCTAAATCATCCATAGAGTAGCTAAAATTAGCGAAATTGGATAGGTAAACTATTTCTTTCTAAGCAAATCTTATTATTGGTTGTGAAATAATTTTGTTTGATACAGAGATCAAATAATTGAATTAACTCCATTATCGTAACTAATTCAACATTATTATTAAATAAAAAATTATTTAATGAACGCATTCACATGCTTGTGAGTTCTTGTGCAACATTTGTTGTTTCACAAAATCTGTGAAGCAGATATTACACTTTTTTAAGCTTTGTATCAAGTCTTCTTGAAATTTCGTTGTAGGTTCTCTACTTAAAGTTTCACAATTTTCGTTTATAATAAAATCATTAACGTTCTGCATATAATTATGTTTTGAAATAATTACAAAAAAAGTATTACCTCCATCTGATTTAACAGAAATTAGATTATTTTTGTTAATTTTATTCTTAACTGATTTTACTAAATAATTGTAAGATTTGTTGTTGTAAGTTTTATCCGTTTTAAACTCTTTAAGTAAAAATTTTAAATTTGGCATAAATAAGTTCATTTCTAGGATGCGTATCGCATTCTGCTGCTAAAATATCTTTAATTTGGTTGGTGAATATGGGAAAAGGGCATTACTTTGTTAAGAAAGTCTAATTTCTTATTATTAAACTGAGCATTTGATAAGTTTACGAACCTTGTGTAAAAATTTTAGGAGTTGTTCTGATTTGTCTGTTTCATGTTGATGTTGTTTTCGATACGTTTTATAATTTTATTTCTTTGAGTAATGTATTTTTTATGTTTAATATAACTGACAGTTTTTCAAACATTATTGACGAACATATGAAATGAAAACTACCTTTAAGTAAACATGTAAGTTACGAAGGATGTACAGTGGCTTTGAAATATGTTACCCCTAGTAACCGCACTTGTTTTGTTATTTTATTGACAAACAAACTGCCAAATTGGTTAGTAGTGTAAAAGTTGTATAAGTTGAAAGTAGTGGTTGCACGAAGATTTTGGGAAATGGAAAAAAGTGAGCTTCATGCTGTCATCAAGTACCTACAAAAAAAAAAGGTTTAACACCTAAAGAAATTCATACAGATATGATTCGCGTACTTGGAGATTTCGCTCCTTCCTATCAAATAGTAAAAAATTGATCTCGAGAGTTCAAATATGGCAGAATAACCTGCGAACATGCAAAAGGTGCTGGTTGGCCGCACTCTGCGTGTACTCAAGAAAACACTGATCTTGCGAATGACATGATCAGAGAAGATCGTCGATTGACAACAAGACGTGTAGCGGAGATTAGACCTTTCAAATGGTACAATTGGAACCATAATAAATTACCCTTTAGGGCTTTATCAGGTGTTAGCAAGATGGGTACCCCGAATGTTGAGACCCGAACAAAAGCATTTGAGAGTCAATTCTTCAATAGCCAATTTAGCCTTGTTTAACCGTAATCCTAAATGTGTCCTCGATCGCTAAGTTACGGTCGATGAAACTTGGGTTCATCACTTCGAACCCGAGTGCATACAAAAAGGTATGGAGTGGCGTCATCCAGGATTACCCCTCCAAGCAAATTTTGTCTACAGGCTTCAGCGGGCAAGATAATGACTACAGTTTTTTGAGATGCCGAAGGAACTTTACTGGTAGCTTTTTTGGAACGTGGCTACACAATCACTGGTCAATATTATGCAGCATTAGTTACAAAACTTCGTCGTTATTGCATCAAAGAAGAAAGAAGAGGAAAACTGTCACGCGCAATTCTCTTTCATCAAGACAACGCCCCAGTTCATAAGAGCCTTCTTTCTATGAATGCAATTTATGACGCTGGGTTTGAAGTTATGGAGCATCCACCCTACTCCCCAGACTTAGCTCCCAGTGATTTTGATTTATTTCCAAAGCTAAAAGAGAGTCTTCGGGGAACAAAATTTGAGAGCGATGACGCAGTTATGTCAGCAGTGCAGGACTTATCCTGTGATCAAGACTTCGTCAACGTTCAATGGGATTATGTTGAAAAATAATGTTGTATTGTATACTAGGGACATTAAATACTATACATCCCTCGTATCTCTAATTGGAAACTATTTTTAGCTTCTTTAAGCCATCTTCTTTGAGCGTACTAATAAATATAAGCAAATCTTTACGTTTCAAATATAATCGACACTTTAATTAAAAATCAAGAGTACAAATTCTCTATCAAAAATATTTAATCAATTAACACGGAACTAATGGAAAATAAATACGTATCAATTTCATATTTTGACAAAAGATCAGAAAAAGTAGCTCGCACATTACAAAAGACCAAGAAGCAAGTAGCTTTCAAAACTAATATCACTGTTATTAAACGATTATTTAACGCCAAATATTCAACTAACAAAGAACACATTAGATGTTACAAATATAAACACACAGAGAATTCAAATTATGTTAAACATTTAATAGTAAATAATTAACTTATGACTCCACAAACACGATTAAATCTTTATATTTGTAATAAAAAAGACAAATTAAATGTTTGGAAGCGTTCGAAATTTATAAACACAAACAAAAAGTACCTTTAATGGTAGGTAGATCTTATAGGGTCACGTTTAATAAGCATTTTAAATATAGATTATAATTTACATCAAGTTTAATGTTTTACCTTAATGATTTGTTACCATAACTACGTATTATTTTACTTATTTACATCTTGTATTGAAACGCGTTTATATAAAACATAATTATACTTGAAACATTAGTTCCATGCAATAAGGTTAAAAAATCTAAATTAAAAAAATTCATCATATCATTTCTTTCGCATCTACTCTCAAATCCTCAAAGCCAAGGAAGGATTCTTTGAGTGATTAGTGCTTAATGTCAGCAGGAGATACATAATAACCTTTACTATTATCAATTTAGTTTCCTTTCTAGATCATTCTGGTCAACTTATGTTCCCTATATTTTTCAAATCAGGCCTAGTTTAACATATTGCTCTCACATCTGCGAGTCTGACATTATTCACATCATTGATGCGGAAGCCTAGCCATTTTATCAATCCACAAATATTATGCCTTCTGATTTCTTTCCCATATCCCGAAATGTGCGTTTTTAAATCCCGAATTTTCAAGTCATCAATTTCCTATATACAATTATTTAATATCAGGCGTTGTGTCTGCGTGGCTTGTCCACAAATTTAAAAACGGTAATTTGTGAAAGATTTGTGCTTTGGTTAAGCAGTTACATGTTTATTATTTATTTAAACGTTGATACCATTAAGTATTTCTTATATGCCCCATATTTAGTAGTTTCTTATGCGATGAGAATTTGTTATGATACACATATGATTAAACATTTGGCAACCTTCACTAATTAGGATTATTTTAGAAATTACAAATATCATTATTTTAATGGACGTTTGCGTAGCATTTCTACAAATTAATTTTAAATATCCACAGGGATCCCTAATTAAAGCAATACCTTTGATGCGAATGTTCCAGGAGTATGAATAGTAAAATTAACTTTGAGTACTGACGAATCTTTCTCCGGTAAAACGTATGAAGTAAACTACATCTTTACTTAACAAAAAAATTACAATTTTTAAATCTTTTCAACAAATAAATCTATAGATTTTTAGGCAGCTTACGTGCATTTACACCCTTAACCGTACAGATGGGTAGGTTTATGCAATTTCCTTCCAAAAATATTAAATGGATACTTTAAGTGAAACGTGACAATTTGTTTAAAGTGCAGAATAATAATTTAATTTAATATTTACTATTCTAGGGTGCAATTCAACTAATTAAATTAAACTTTCTAAAGCGTCATGCATAAAAGAATAACTTAGAAATGTTTTAGAAAAAATCTTTATTTTTTGAAACAATTCTGTATTAATATAAAGATTAGGGTCGTTAGGGTGCATTTATGGCGAAAACTCCCTTACACAAAAAAAAATACTGTATCCACCTTATCTACAATTTCACTTGTTTTTTCTTAAGTAAACCTTTAGTACTGTGTACTATACGTACTCCATTAGTCATCAAGTTAAAATGCCGTTCTGGGATATATAAGGGCGAAACATCTTTTACATAAAAAAATTACAGTACTTTTCTGACCTACAGTTTTACATTTATGTTTCTAAAATAAATCTCTAATAGAATGTATATTATATGTACACCAAGCGTCGTCAATTTAAATTTCCCTTCTAGGATTTATTTGGTGTAAAACATGTTTTACACGAATAAAATGATTGCACTATTCTAACCTACCGTTTCACTTTACTCTTTCTAAAGTAAACCAGTAATAGTATATTTTATATGTACACCAAACGTCGTAAACTTAAAACGCCATTCTTTGTGTTTATTTATAGCGTAACACCCTTCACACGAAAAACGATACTGATTTCTTCTCACATTTCCCTCTTTAAGATGCATTTGGGGCGAAGTCACATGTATACCAAGAACAAAAAAATTGTGCCCTTTCGACAGACCATTTAACGTTTATTTTTCTAAATTGAACTTTATGCAAACCAAGCACCATCAATTTAAAATGTCATTTTGAGGTTCATTTGAGGCAAAACCAATTTTACGGGATAACATTATTTCACTCTTCTGATCTACAGTTTCACTATTTTCATTCGAAAGTAAATTTAAATTAGCGTATGCTATATGGATACCAACTTAGAGTGGTCTTAAGTACCTTTCTGGAAATCATCAGCATTTCTTTAAGCGCTACTTTTTAACTTTATCCACTCTTTAACAAAGAAGGATCTATTAATGGTATTATAGTGTTGTGATGTGATTAGGAGTTTTTTTTTATTATTCATGGTGCTCTGAAAATTGACATCTCGACATTACGTTCACTTAGTACTTTGTGATTGTAAACCATGAACAGTTACGTTGCGTTTGGTACCGGTATTGAGGTATTTGGTTAATGTATTTTTGTTAAATATATTGTGATATCAGATTAGATCGAATCTTTGTATGCAGAATTAAAAAGATGCTTTTGAATAAAACTTTTGCTTTTTTCAAATACATTTGATAATGCACCTAATTCTATCGGAAAATTATTTCATGTATGATTGAATTTAGTCAATATTACGTTTAACTAAATTATAGGTTCTGTGTATCATTAACTTGCTTAAAGTTATTTAACCCATTAATTCCCAACAGTAGTAAACATAGCATTTTCAAGGCGTAATTCTTTATTCTATACAAAAATACATATACGTGTGTAGTCATAACAAGAAAAATGAAAATAGATTGCCGTAACGGCCGTAGTAAAATGTTGCGTATACGAAACTTTGGGATTTCTGGGGTACATAAATGATTAGGGTGCGTGAAAGTCTTTGAAGCAGTCTATATGTAGATGTACCTGACACTTTTTACACATGTAGATTGTATTGTTCTTACACTGTCTACATCTTCTCCTTGCTTTATTTTCCTGTCCGACTATCACGTGACCAATATTATCGAATCTCAATTCCGCTGGTAATGCGTTCTTAGACGGTCGTTCATAACTTGGATTTGTAGGAACATTTGACTGAGTAGATCTTGCTACCTCCTCATTTTCTTGAGTGCAGGTGTCCTCTGCTTTCATAAGAGTAACTGCTATATACGACTTGAATTCTATCTGTGACATTTTTTGCTTATTCGCGGTATTATATACTTTCCAAGCATTTACTATGACACTGTCTAGTAAGTTAATAAAAAGTGGCCACCACCATTTCTTACCTCTTACTTGAATTAGATAGTTGGTGATCCCGCTATCATGAAGATCTACTCCTTCCATGTGGATATTATAATCGCCAATTACTTTTGGTTGTGGGATAATGACCACCTTTCTTTCTTTTCTGCTATATCGACTAGCAGTTATCAAAAGTTCGATGCTGCAGTTATTTGTGGCAATACTGACAACAGAATTATGATTCGATTTTATTAACAAAATGTCATTTTCATTATCAAAACAAAAATCATATGAACCTCTTTCTCTTTTTTGTAGACTTTTTGTTGTTTCCAGTGTATCATTGCACGTTCGGTTTTCTCGTATTGTACCCGTGGCGTAAAAACCTTTGTTCTTCAGTAGACAAAACAACTTATGCGAAGAAAAAAAGTTATCAAAAAACACGCGGTGTTTATATGGATTCTGTATAACGGACAAAAGGTTCAGGACAACCTGTTCTCCTAATCCTAAGTAATTTACGTCCTTATCTGTTTGTTTTCCAGCATATGGAATAAATTTATATAAGTATCTATCTGAGCTACATAAACACTATAATTTAAAACCGAAGCGTACGGGTTTACCTTTTATAAACATTTTACAACTATGTCGACCAAAATAGGGAACCATTTCCTCATCTATCGATAAATTATGAGAAAAAATCCCAAACTGCATATTTTTCTCATTTACTACTTCATATATAGGTCTCAGTTCCGAGAATTTGCCTCCTTTACCTAATTGGTCATTATCTGATAAGTGTATATTTCGTTTGATGGAATCAAATTTATTTCTGCTCATACAGTTTCTTACCAGAGGTATACCCTTGTCTTCGTCTTTCGACCAGTACATCTTTGTAGCTGGCAACGTATGGTAACCAGAAAAGATCAATATACCACAAAAGCGTTTCAGATTTGTTATATTTAGCCGAAAGGAGTGCCGATTATGATCCTGTGCATATTTGTTTGAGAAGTCAACAATTTTTTTCCAAACATCATCACTAAAATATAAACAAAAAACTTCGTATGGAGATTTTCCACTAATTTTGTTTTCAAGTTCTTCTCTCATAATATGTTCTTCATTTTATGGCAAATTTTTATACGTTGGGTTAGCTTTTTTCCACTTGGGAATTTTTTTAGCTTTACTTTTACTAGCCGTTTTAGTAGTAGTGTTCACCTTCTTGGAATTTGATTGACTTGGGAGCTGTTCATCCACAATTTCATCAGGAGCAGTTGCATGAATCTCATATGTTCCAGCTATGTCCGGTAAAACGTTTTCATTTTCACTTATACCATCATCAATTTCTTCTTCATCCGTAAGTTCGTCGACCGGTGGTGGTATATACACCGCATCAATATTTACAGCTTGCTGTAAATCATCATCCTCTTCTAATAATGCTACTAGCTCCGCATTTGACAATGGTCTTTTATATTCCCAAGACATATCTAAAAACTATATTTCCAATTAGCATCAAAACATATGTGCATTTATTATAACTGGAGTTAGGAAAGTTGATGCTGCAGTAAAGCATGGTTTTCATGACGGTTCAATGATATTTCAGGTTATATCCCAAATAATTTTTTATCGATGCGCCACTGGATTATCATACTGCATTTGTTATATGCGGCTTGCGTCTCAAGCACCTCCATATGTTTACAAAATACATAAACAATGTCTCTGTATGGCATTAAATTTTCCTATCTCTATTATAACTTGTCATAATACTCATAAATACTTACTTGAATCCCAATTCTTGAAATTTTACTTCATTTACCAATTACTATGAAAATCCAACACAAATCTTTCTATGAAACACAACTTATCTCTTATAATTTCACAAATGAACTAACCAAACTGACAACATCGGGGGGACAGACATGCGCAGACATGAGCGCGCGCCCAGCATGTGGCCCGGAACTTTTGAATATTATTATACCGTATAATCCCAACGCAACATTATTTTGAGCCTTGTATTTTGTGAAAACTAATAAAACTTCTGCTATTAGGAAAATATTCGATTAGAAAGTTGTTTCAATAAGTTTGAAGGGCATTTTGTATTGTTTACATAATTTTTTTTTGGGTTGTCAAATTGTGTATCACTAAATAGCATATTTAGTTATAATACGACTGAGCAAAAAGTAGGTTTTCGATATGTGATCAAATACAAGTTCTCATCAAGATACAAAAGATTATGTCCTTTGAAGCATAGACTGGTTCAAAATTATTTTACTATGGTAATGGAAAATATGTACATATATTTGCAAAATGTTGCGTTTACGCAACGTTGTGAACTAATGGGTTAACTACAATGGAAACATTCTTTGAACAAATCTTAATACCACCCCAGAACTTGCTTTAAATCTTACTGAACGTACGTGATAACCTTTACTTGGTAAAATTTGTGTTATTTGAGCTAAAGGACGATCCTTTCTTTTAGAACTATCATTACATAAGATTACAATATCACCAACTTCTACTTGAGTTTTCCCCTTAATTACTTTATTATTTTTTAACTCTCCCAAATATTCTAGACAAAATCTTTTTCTCAATTCTTGACACAACCGTTTTTTATATTTTACACATCTAAAAACACATTCCTTTATATTTCAAATAAACATTGTAGGAGTCAAAGTGGAATACTTGCTCATACATGTATCTCTACTATTTAATCAGTAACTACCAACAACCCGACAACAACAAACTTGTCTTCCTCTGGTCATAAAACCGTAGGAGAACCAAACATATACAATTGTTTATTCCTATCTTTCATGAGAGAGTTACAAGAGCCATTATATTTTTGGAAGCCTGACGCAGCGCAAGTTTCTTCTATTTTATCCCATTATAGTCGGATTAACAACTTCCGTACAATAGCTTGCATACGATCGTGCCAGATGTTTCTTTTTCTGATGCCTCGGCATTTTACTGCAGAGACAAATAAATAATATAGTAAGTTACAGTTTTAATTTATGAGTGTGTTTACAGTTTTACACGGATACCTAACACCTATTCAACAACTATTAATGCTATTACAACCGATGTTAAACGTTGTGTAAACCATATGGTACAGCCGATTTTATAAACCTCCGTAACACTACTTTGCCTTATAATTTGGCGCGACGTTGTAAAACTGGTTTTAGAAAGCGTGTGATCAAATGAAGTGGTTTGGAATGTTCAACTGAGCCAATCAAAGGTCACCAGATATTCCGACCTGCGACCTTAAATACCTACGTTTAACTTTAAGGTTATTACAATTTGCTTTTCTGTGTATATTCACAGCTTTTGAATAAACATTACCTACAATTTACAATATCCGATTAACTAGGAAATTTCTTTTTAATTGCTTGATGGGAATAGATTTCGTTCTGTGGATATTTTCCAACATTAAGAAGAACCCACGCACCAGAGGGATTATCCTAAAACTGCCAAACAGATGAACACACGATTTAAAACGTTGCAATATAAATCTTCCTATCTTTTCAGTTTATAGGATCTTCAATAAGTGCAGTAGAGGGCAAAATTGTCAACCTGGCTTCCAATACTTTGAAGAAATCAGTGCACTGCTAAGCGATAGACTCCTAACTGGAGGGAATTGATTCGGCGCAATCCTCATCATTGGACTCTAGTGCAGGACCATAACAACATACCGAGGAAGAGTGTGATGATAATACAGAAGGTTAACCGACGAACAAGAAGAATTACAACCCGAAACACAGGATAAGGCTACTGAGGAAAATGATACGACTCAACGCACTGTGGAACAAACGCCAAAAAGAAGATGTTAGTGAGAAAAAGGAGGTCGACGTTCGTACCAACAGCAATTGGAAAAATATCCTAAAATATAAAAAAAAAATTGTGGAAGTACAGGAAGTCAATTTGCAAAGACAAGAAGACACTATAGAAAAACTGTTCCAGCAGGGTACTTGAAACTCAAGTAATGCAAAGTTTCATGGACCACCAAAAAGTAATCTTACAACAAACAACCGATTCATTTATTAGCTGCCTAAATAAAGTATTTTATTCACAAAATTATGAAACAAATAGACCATCCACTTCTGGTACCCAAATTATTCCTTCAATAATAGTGCGCGTGAGGGGTTGTTTGTATACACAGTAAATAAATAGTAACCATTAAACTGATATTGCTTATTATGTTCAATATTTTTATAATGTCAAGTAGTGTAATAGTAGTATAATATCAATATTTTTATAATATCCAGTCTTTAGTTGCCTAACTATGATCACCAGATGGAGGTAAAATGATGGGGATTTAAGTACCGTCTATGGCCCCAATCAATTGTGGAATATGTTCTGTCTTTCCATATTGAACAGAATTGGGCATTGGGCAATTCAAACAGGAATACGTCAATTCACTATTAATGCATTTTTCAACCATGAGCACGCACTTCCACATAGTTGATTTATGAACTCCAAAACTATTTACCACGTGTGAATTTTCTGCACAACTTCCCTGAAAGTATAAAGTTAAAACATAATTTTTACAGGGTTCTAAGTATGTTTTAATTCTTCGCTCAATCGCATCCCATAAATCACTACGTCGCTTCTTTATCCGCATCGTTTTACTATTATAAGAATGAAAAAGCATTTAATAATGCACCACAGGGTGTTGTTTGTATTAAAAGCAACGCTATTATTTGTGTAAAACGATTTCGACATTTATTTATATTGGTTATGAAAAAGGTACATAACTGTTGGTTGGCATTTTGTGTTCCTGAACAGGCTAAGTTTAGCCTACCGTGCTAATGCACTCAGGAAAACTTAGGAGGAAGGGAAGGGTAGGGAGATAATGAATTACCAAGAGATGCCTATCAACGGCTACCTTAAAATTACTCATGTCAGAAGTGAGAGCAAGAGAGGAACTAGGGAGGATCATTTCAGAGTTTAGACGCCATCTAGAAGAATGTGGATTTGCCCATTTGGTACGACAAGTGGAGATTTGTACTGCATACTGATGATGTGAATGAGCGAGCCGAGTATCCCTAGCAAAGGTGGACCGAGATGGTATCAAAGAATATAATTCAGCAGCGCAGTAGCAATTGTAGTACCGATAATACAAAGAATTGCCAAGGGATGCCTATCAACGGCTAGCTTAAAATTTCTCATGTCAGAAGTGAGAGCAAGAGAGGAACTAGGGAGATCATTCCAGAGTTTAGACGCCGTCTAGAAGAATGTGGATTGTGCCCATTTGGTACGACAAGTGGAGATTTGTACTGCATACTGATGATGTGAATGAGCGAACCGAGTATTCCTAGCAAAGGTGGACCGAGATGGTATCAAAGAATATAATTCAGTAGCGCAGTAGCAATTGTAGTACCGATAATACAAAGAAAGAACTGAAACGATTATTCTATGCTCAAGGCATGTCAGAGGTTAAGGACGGCTAATTTATAAACCTAATCGCTCTTATTTGAATACGATCAACGATATCGAGATCGTATTCGGTAGCACTAACGCGGAGGTGAGCATTATATTCTGGATGAGGTGGAATTTGGGCCTTATACAGCAGAAAAAGTTGTAGGAAAGTAAAGTACTGCTTAGATCTGTACAAAAAACTTATTTACGAACAGCTGCTTTATTAACTGACAGAAGGTGGCTAACCCAGGATAGATTTGAAGATTCCTAACACAGTAATAAAGTCTGAAAACCTAAGATAACTGATAAAATGTAGTCAACCCAGGATAGATTTGAAGATAGTCATTCCCAACATAATAATAGAGTCTGAAGGCTTAAGATCTGGGCCAATCATACTTACAATAAGAAATGGTCCATCCTTCTTGGTGATTACAAAGCAATCCTGAGTTTTATTAGCATTACAATTAACTATCTTATTACTTCCTCATTCATGAATACGTGGAATGCCTGAAATTGCCAATTCAGCTTTAATGTCTGATTTGAGATAGAGGGTGGATTACCATTATGCGTAGACTGACATGAACCACAGCGAAGAGCGCTGTCGTCATCAAAGCAATGGACAGGGTTAGTAAATAAGACCATTTATGTACAACATAAAAAGTATAGGTCCTATGATTGATCCCTATGGCGTTAATGACAACTTCTTTTGAAAAGAAACCATCAACTACGACAGGTATTCGTGTTTTATCAGGGAGACTAGAAATCCAGCTGATGAGCGTATTTAACTGAAACGGCGTGAGTTTGGCAACTAACACTTATGTAAAACTTGGTCAAATGGTTTGACATATCTAAAGCGACTGTTTCACCAGACTGTTCTAATGTATTATTCCAAACTTGGGTCACTTGCGAAAAAAGATCGCCTGTTAAACGACTCTGCCTAAAACTATATTCGTGGCGACTAAGAAGTTTGTTCGTTTCAAGAAAGAGAGCAGTGGTTGTAATTGGTCTTGTCACATTTTTTTTTGGGAATAGGTCGGACATTTGCTAACTTCCATGATGAAGGAAATTCCCCAGAAGACATCGAGATCGAATATAGCTTAGATAGGACCGGTACTAGTTCAGTGAAACAATAGGTGGTATACCGTCGGGGCCAGTTGCCATATAGAGATCAGCCCTACTGATAGATTCCAGGAGCTGGTACCGAAAGTGAATTGATTTCATAGCGTATGAAGAAGAGTTGGCTAGGGGCATATCTTTTCTAGAACCACTAAGACACGAGTTTGATGAAAATAAATCCACAAAAACATTGGCTTTGTCTACAGAATCAGCAACTAGAGATCCGTCTAAGGAAATAATGGAGAGAAATGCAGATGTACTTAAGTTTTTACTCGCGGCTTTAGCTAGAAACCAAAATTGATAACTGCCCAAAGGAGATGTAGCTAGTTCATTGCATTTTCCTTCAGCTATTCTTTAGCTTTGGTGATAACACTTTTGCAGGAATTTATAACATCAACGTAGTCTGCACGACTCTCGGCCGTTTTATTAGATTTCCAAGTACAAGAAATTGTATTAGCACAAGCCTTATTGAACCAGGGTTGGGAACGATAATAACCTACACGATTATGTTTTTTTTGGGTATGTATAACTCCATGCCCATGAGGATGACTTCAAAGACTTAAACAGCAATGTCCGAAGATGAGGACTTAAAACAATATTCACACCATGGAAAGGTTGAAAAGAAATCCCGTAAATGACTCCATTTAGCTGGCAAAACACAAAAGGTTTTATCAATGTTGCGAACAACAAAGAAATTAGGGGCAGTAGAAGTTACGTCTACTAGACGATGGTCAGATACACCTAGTGGGAAAAGAACTGTAGTTTTATAAACAAGTGGGTAACAAAGAGATAAAGAAGACGTGGAGTACGGTTAGCGTTATCAGCGATTCTTGTGGGTTCAGAAATAATTTGGGTCGGATCACATGAAATAGAAAATTTTTCTGCACTATGGCCAGCAGTATTAATAGTAGATGAAAATTGTATCCAATTAGAGTTGAATTGGAATCTCTCAGAACTGAGATATAGCTAGACAGAAATTGAGACAGAAGATAAACAACTCTCAAACTGAGGTAGTCAAAGAAGTCTTGAAAGTTACTTTCACAAATTTAGGGCCAGAATGTTTAAACCAAATCACGTTGAATTTTTTGTTCTCCAAAAAAGAATATTCTAGCAAGCGATGCTGTCTTTGACACACACTCCTCCTTTGTATCGAAAGTTAGAGCAAAGATTGTACTGGGGAAATTGCAAGTCGGGTGAATCCGAGCTTTCAAAGTAGACTTGTTTCATATAGAAACAAAATGTCAAGTTGTAATTGTTTAAGATACTGGTGATTCCACAATTAAATTAAGAAAGTACCACATACATATTAAAAAATTGTACAAACTACAAGTTATACAAATACAACCTGTAAAACTACAACGTAACAAAGGTGAAATTTGAAAATGTACAACTCTTCCGACGATTGGTACCTAATGTATCTTACTGCTCGAACTTCACTTGAATTTTAATTCAAGCAACCACAAAACATACCTTGTAACTTCTATTTTGTGTAAATTCTTTCCAAAAAAGCCAGTAGTTATAAAAATGGTTTGAATAGCTCATGTAGACCCACTCTATGTTTGGAAACTTGGAACGCTTGTTATTGTATGTTTTAAGAAAATGAATAAACTTTGAAATAATTGCAAATATTGGTAAAATCGCGAATATACTGAATACTAATATCGTGGTATATTATAGCTTGTAAGTAGGATAAATAATTGGTGTTTATCCATCGAAATTAAATATAGGAAAATTATCTTAATTTAGAAAAAGCTAATTATAGACCTGTGACAGTTTGCTCAACATCTGCTAAATCTATGCATACGATATGGCGAAGAAACTTGTTAATTACCTACATAACTGTACGGGTTCCATGAAAAACTCTCTATACTTACACTTCCGTGCTAAGCTTAATTGCGGAAACTAACATTTCATAACAAGGCAATAAATCGATTTTAAAGTTTCTGGAATCACTTGGTTTCTTTATGTATATAAGAATTAACAGTTTCTAACGCAATCATTTATTATGTCTAAAAACTACAAAAAAAAAAGAAAAGGTAGATACCGTTATTACACCGTAATAAACATTACTGCAAACGCTAGGTTTAATTTTCTCCGTCATTGCCAGATTAATCGTTTGTTGACACTGGAATAGTCTGCCAAAATTCTAATCTGCTCGCAGGAATTATTGTGTTGCGATTTCCTTGGCTGCTATTAGTTCGAATTAACTTGATTATACCTTTGCTTCGTCGTTCAGAAATTCCTCTAGATCGTGAAACAGTATCTGGGAATAACATTTTGCCCGATTTAAGTACATTTTTTTTAATGAAAGAAATAAATGTTTTCTGAATCTTTTAATTTATACTCCTTTGGATGGTTCTTCCATAATGAAAAATCTTCAGTAGTCATTTATATTATTCTAGCTTCAGCATCTTCAATAGCTGATTTGTAATCATTAAAATCATACACTTTTTTCATACATTAATGATTTTGCTACGCTATGGTGGAATGAATCCGCGGACATAAAGGTATCTCCAGAATCAAAATCATTCCAAATGCTTCGATAAGTGCGCTGTTAACTATCAAAACCAAAAACGCCCAGTTTCTATTTTGGGCGTTACAATTGTCAACCTAAAACGTAATTTTCAATCGATTTCTTTGGCTTTGAACATACTTTGAAAATACACTTATAACATCTTTTGTGTTCTACGTATAGATTCATGCCATGGCTGTTAGTTTTTCTTTAGTCAAGGTTTTTAAGGGAACGAAGCTTTCTTTTAAGGTGTAAGGTGTGAACAATTTTTGAAATAAATTTGTTCTTACAACAATTCTTAAAGATTTTACTATTACTGAGGAGAACAACTGTAACTGTGTAAAATATAAATACACAAATACACCATTGAAAATACAACAAAGTATTTTAATTACAACCAATAATAGTGAAAGTTTACATTTTCATACAAGGCGTTGTATAAAAATTAATTACTTAAGCATTTTGCATCTTGGTATCATAATTACCTTTTGTAAGTCCACAGACACAAACAGATCGTTCCTGTCTTGTGATTTTAATTTACTGGCTTCATAAAACTTTCGAGCCTGGTGTATTTTTCCTTACAAATTTTCCAGTTTGAACAATCTTCACCGTCTGATTGAAGGTTTCAGAGTGTTTATGCAGTTTGAACGTTTTACATTGCTCGCACTCTTCGTGGCCCAATTTAACCAAAGAAATATTACTAGTCTAAATATGGAACGACATATGAGCGAATGTACTCTGGCCGTTTCTTTAAGAAATAATTTGTGCAAATAGATCACTTGGTAAGTATCACCGAAATGACGCATGCCCACGTCTGTAGTGTGAGATGTAGGGTTTAAAGGAGTTTATGATTTTTTATTATGTTTTTTATTTGGTAGAGTTGGGCCAAATCTTTTATCTTTTCTTGCGGAAATTACCGATGTATTATTTTTATCAAGCATATTTTCTATTATGTTATCGTTATTTGGGCAATAGCCTAGCGTGGTTGAATGTTAAGTTCTATATACACCTCACGATTGACCATGTTTCAAGAAGTGATTGGGACTAAATTTTCTGCGAAAATCTGACCTAACAATTTTTATTTTTACACCAACTTTTGGCACTGAGCTTTTACAAAATTTCATCGATCGTGTTTGGTGATACTCCAAAATAGTAAATTAATTTCTGTTCAACCTTCATGGCTAATTTTGGCAGTGCAATTTTCTTACAAGAATTGTTGCAAGGTGCACGAACGTTAGCTTTCGTTAATGTTTTTGTTTTCTTTCATTTGACGTTGTGAGCGAGAATATTTGAATTTTCCTCTTTTCCTTTTTTCTCATTTTTTTTTGTATATTCTGTTTCTATGGCATTAACAGAATCTTTACTAGTGCTTTCAATGGTTTCTAACAATTGATGTGGTTCCACTCTATTTTCCTAAAAATCGACTCAATTTTCACCATTTTCTAAAAGATATGTGGCATCTTAATGATATTAAAGCATAAAACTGATAATAATAATTCAAAAACAATAAAAATAACATACCTAGACCTTGTGTATGCTGAATGATTTTGGTTTGCTCTTCTTGTACTTACTCCAACGTATGTTCTGTCACTTCCAAAATTCCTTCGTTGTAAGTATTACTACCCTCGCACTAGTCAGATATCCAAACGTCTAAATTACCGTCTGTTGTACTGCAATGAACCCTGTGTTCTTTTACACAACGTCATATCGTCCAAAACTATAAAACTGGTTCTATTTTGGAAGATTCCTATTCCTTCAAGACAAGAAAGCTTTAGCGGTGATTCAAACAAAAATGTTAAAAATCATAATTCTTACCCTTCTCGCTAATGGTTTGATCTGTTGTATTTAAGTCTCCTTGAGCTGTTATTATTTCATAATCAGCCACTACTTCACTGTAGTTCTCACTTGATTTTTAACTACATTAATAGGGTCCTCTAACCCCTTTGCATGCAACTTAACGTGCATACACTCAGTGTCTAAGTTTCCACTATTTGATTCAAATTCATCATTATTGAGCATTAAAGCCCGATGTATAATTTTGTGTGCTCTAATGGTTAATTTATGACAATATAAAGTATAAATAATAATATAATAATACACTTTATTTCCAACAGCAATAAAACAACAATTGTTACAGTCTAAGATCTACTGTAGGAAATAGTACTGTATGCAAATGATTATGTAATCGTTGCTCGCGTACAGATAACAAAGGTATAACTTAACAGCATTGAATACTAGCCTCTCTCTATCTATATTAACCTACTACATGAGATTTAGCGGCAACGATCATCTGTAAAATTTATTGTAGTACTGTGAAGAATTTATCTACAGTCTCCTCAGTCAACAATATTAGTCATTTTGTAATATATTTTTTTTTTTATATGGAATCCTTATTATACAACTTTTTAATATCTTTTGGTACTTTGTAAATAATTTTGGGACACATAAACATACAAGTTTTACGAAATAAGCTGAAATTAGACTACGGTGGTCTCATTGGTTTATTTCCCCCAGTCGTTGGGCGAATATCAAGGTCATAAATACCTCCAAAGTTTCCGCTTATTTCATAAAATAGTATCAAAACTTTAAACACACATAAATACTTAATAAGAGATTTAGTGAAGCAAACAATGTAAATGAATTTGAATAATGCCGTTTGTTTAATATTACCCTAACAATGGCTTTTTGTAAAATGTTCACTAGATGAGTGGAATAAGTGCGTTCCCAATAAGTGATACCATAATTAAGTTTGGAATGGACCAGTGCATAATATATACTGACTTCCATAAAAATTGCAACACCTAGAATTTGTTGAACGATTTTATTGAAATTTTCGTCAACGATGTCTTTCATTAGAACAAACAAACGATTAAAATTTGAATAAAATCTAGCTAGTAGTTTTTTTTCCTTTGCACTTAGTGACAATAAATTTTAAGAAATAAAGCAATCAGTATGTAAATAATTGTCAATTTTGCAAATTGTTTGTTCACAATTTCGTTCTGAACTTGGGAACAATGCCAAGAGTACGTCAACATCAACATTTTTCCCAATTGGCTAATTTTGAACGTGGGCGTATTATAGGCTTAAGACTTTTGGCCACAAGAGACAGATTTTCAACAACTCGATCGATTGCAAATGATTTGATGAGAGGTGTAGGACCCAGAATGTCAATGACATCTGTTTATCGCCGTATAAGGTCATATGGGCTGCGTTCATATCGTCCATTTTTATGTCTTCCTCGTACACGATTTCAGACTTCACCGTCTACGCAGGCTAGAATGGAGCAACGAAAGAGCAAATTGGGCGCAAGAATGGCATCGAATTGTGTTTAGTGACGAGTCCCGTTTTTGCTTGTGGGCCCACGATGGTCGTAGGAGGGTCAGGCGGATGCGTGGAGAACGTAAAAATCCAACATTTTTTGTGGAACGCAACACAGCCCTCACACAAGGAGTGATGATATGGGGTGCAATATGTTGCGGTAGCAGATCACCGTTGGTCTTCATTGATGGCAACGTAAACGCCGCTGGTTATATTGCCAATGTGCTAGAACCCGTTGCGCTTCCATATCTTCAGGGGCTGGAGAATCCCATTTTCCAACAGGACACGTTTTTGGAAGAACCTAACATTTCCGTCCTCCCATGGCCTGCTCGGTCGCCTTATTTGTCGCCCATTCAACATGTATGGGATGAGGTCGGTAGGCGACTGGGTAATTTACCACACACTCCAGATAACTTACACGATCTCCGGCTACGGATTCAAGAAGCTCGGGTTGATATACCACAGGCAGCTATAGATCACTTGATTGATAGCATGCCACGCCGTCTAAATGAGTACACTACAAATCGTGGCGGAGCAACTCATTATTGAAAAAACCTTTTTAGTTTTTGTTCTTTTGTTTTCAAATTTTAATTGTTTGTTTGTTCTAATGAAAGACATCGTTGACGAAAATTTCAATAAAATCGTTAAATAAATTCTAGGTGTTGCACTTTTTATGGAAGTCAGTATATATTGAGGAGGATTTCCCTCGGAGAAATTTGGCGTAAATGGTACAAAATAGGAAGACAACTTAGTAAGTACTTTTCTAAAAACAGGATGTAGGTTTTCCATAACACATTGGCAATTATCTCAAGTTCTAAGTATTTAACTATTTTTTCTTCTTCAATAACTCCACCAGAACAATCAATATTATGGAAACCGGTTCAGTAACGTAGGGATTTGGATAAGGAAAAAATTACTTATTAAATACTTATTGCAATCCAATTATAATCGTTATGCGGTAAGGTTACATTGCATATTACGATGCAGTTGGACCAGATTCGGTTTTCTGTAGCTAAATGCCGCATCATTGGCAAATGCCGTAATTTGATCTTTGAATTGGCTGAAAATAAGGTAATTGATAATAATTAACAAAATTAGTAGACCAAGGAACACCACACGAAGCCACTTTAAGGCAGCTCCTTTCGTTCCCTACTTGGACGAGTTGTTTTGGTTATTCAGATAGAAGCAAATCCAACTTAATGGAATTCCTCCAAGAAGGTTTTGCTTAATATGATATCATGGTCAACGGTATCAAAACCTTTTTTCATGTCTAAAAAACAGTGCAGCCACTGCAGTTCCGTTTGAGTAATTTAAGCCTTCAGAGATTTGGTACGCAAATCTTTGTAGCGCCATTTTAATCCTTTAATCCTTCCCGAAAACCGTATTGCAAAGACGAAAAAAATTATTTTTATTAAGGAATTTACTAAATCTTGCTTTCATGACTTTTTGAAGTAGTTTAGAGAAGACTGTCAACAACGATATTGGACCATAATTCGAGATTTCTTTGGGATCCTCGGATTTAAGCGCGGGTATGACTTTGGCCACTTTAAGTATATAAGGAAATATTCCTGCCTCTAAACTTAAGTTAAATATGTATGCAATTGCATTTGCCGTAGCTGTAACTGTTTCAGTATTAATAGGTCTTGACCTGGTGATTTATCGGCACTGATTGAACTAACGAGATTTTTAATTTCATTGTCTGTAAAACCGGAGAAAGGAAAATTGAATTCAAGCAAGACTGTGGTTTAAAGTGATTATTAAGTTACTGTGCCCTTCATTTATTGTAAGAAATGATGAATGCTGTATGGGAGCCTCAATAAAGTAATTATTCAAATCGTCTGCAACCAGCTTATTAACAGTAACTGGACCTTTACCAATGTAAATTTCAAAATCTACTATCTTTTTTAATGATCTACCTACTGCATTGTCAATTACCTTTTACTGATTTTTTGAAAAAATTTTTACGTTTTTAAATCAATTCGTATAGTAATTAAGTTCGGGCTTTTTCGTTTTTTTCGTTTAAATACTGTTTCTTTAGATTAAACAATTTTTTTAATGCACGAAATCACTTTATCAGTGTAGTTAGTCTAACAGTCACAACTCTTGTCAGAAGAATAATAAGCGAGATTACTAATTTGTTTATTTTGTTATACTAAGGTAATTTAGCGGTTTCTACGTCCTGTAGCGGTATTTGCGAGAGTGTATTGGCGATAAGTGCTAAACGCCAAGCCATATTGGCGGCAGCTACAAAATATACCGCCAAAATACTACAGTATGTTACACTTACCGTTAAGCGGCATAGTATTACTTTTAAAAAATGTAGGTATCGCCGAAAAAATATTAGTTTTATTTAAAATTTATGATTTACACCGTTCCAATACCTAAGTATATCCCTCCAAAATCCTATGTTGTAACGAGAAACGTTAAAGCACATTTACAGTAAAATATACAGTTACCGCCTTTGGTCTAGCAGGGCAGTACAGCTCTGGGCGTGTCTCCATTTATAAATACTTGCAAAACTGGGAATCAGAGGGATTTCATGAGAAGGTGTAACTCTTACCTTCTGTTAAGATATCAAGTTATTGAAATTAGAGTTGTAAGGACGTGGTTGAGGATCAGGTTAAACACGATTTGAGTTCCGCGACAGTCAATAGGCTATTGGACTAATTTTGGAAAACTGTTTTAACTTATTCTTTATTACACAATAAGTACAATACATTAATATTTCCGCAAGACCTACTGTATTTTAAATAAAAATCAATGTCAAAGTTTAAATTTACCAAAAGCGAGGCCAAAAACGCTGCTTCTGTAATGGCGCTGCAAATATGACATGTGTGACGTCACACTCAAGTAAACAAGTTAATAAAAGACTTCAGCTTAAGTGAATTTCATTGATTTTATTTAAATTTATTGGATAAAATGGTGTGTAGTGCCACAATGTATAAGTACGTCTTTAAAATTCACAAATCTGTTTGTTTCTGTTCCATCGAATTCGCAAAGACGGAAGAAATGGTTACAATTAGCTCAAATAGACTCAAATAGCATTTTATCGCATACACACGTTTTTATATGTGAATATTACTTTGAAGTAATTTTTGATTTTGTAATTTGTAGTAAGTAATATTTGATGTAATGTTTGACTAATATTGACCTGGATTCTTAATATGTTGAAATAATGTTGAATTGCAGATGGAAAAAGACACAATTAATTACATCAAGTATAAAGTGGGCTTCAATCAGAAGATACTTTTGACAGATGAGGCAGTGGCAACTAAATTTCATTGTCAGCAGGATCGCAAAACACGGCCGCTTGATGCTGAACCTTCTGGAGAAGTCTTCCTTAAAAGGCAAAGAATTGATCTTATCAAAGAATGTCTGCAAAGATAAAATGTTACTAAAGCCCATGGCTGAATGCTTACAAAAAGATGACAATATGATACAAGAAATTATTAAGTCTCTTCATCAGTAACTAACGTTGGAGTATAAAATAGAAAATAATATCCTGCACACCTAATGGTTTGGTTAAGTATATTTCTCATGGGTTTGGAATACCATTATCTTATGCCAGTAAATTTTTTATAACAAATATACCAATAAGAGTTTTTTAAGAGCATTCATTGTAAAATTAGACAAATAATTAATAAAAAGGAATCTTCTTATTGCATAGACATAACTATCATGTTAGCTGCATCATAGATTGTTTAGAGATTGAGATACAAAAACCATCAAAGGCTCTTCATCAGTTACTAACGTTGGAGTATAAAATGGGAAATAATATCCTGCACACCTAATGGTTTGGTTAAGTATATTTGTCATGGGTTTGGAATATCATTATCTTATGGCAATAAATTGTTTATAAGAAATATAGAAACTCTAAAATTAGACAAATAATTAATAAAAAGGAATATTCCCATTGCATTTAAACATAACTATCATAATGTTAACTGCATCATAGATTGTCTCTTCATCAGTCACCCACTTGGTCGGGGTACAAAAAGGGGAATAATATCCTGCACACCTCATGATTTGGTTAATTATATTTCTCATGGGTTTGAGGGTAGAACAAGAGATGTTACAACAGTAGAAAATTGTAACTTTTTAGATGGGCATGAAACTATTAAGGTCGCCCAGTTCTGGTACAAAGTTATCAAAAACTGAAGTTCGACAAACTAAAATACTCGTAGCTTGTGAATTCATATCGAAATGGTAGTAAGGCTTTTAAGAGAATTTCATATGTTAAAGCAACATTCAGTGATAAATACTAACATACTTCGTGTGCTTGATCATTTCATTATTATTGCATGTGCTTTAATAAATTTTTTTATTTAGTCATTACCACAGACTGCTGTTCCGATACAAAATAGGATATGCAGGGTGTATTTTAAAATCACCGACAAACGAAAACTGGAGATTCTATGATTCAAAATAAGACAAAAATGATCATAAACGCTTTTCCGAAAATGTTTCCTAACCGAGAGATACAGGTTAATTAAAAAATACTTTTTTTAAGGTTTTTTTAAGATTCCTCAAAAACTACAAAAGATATTACACTGAGATTTGGTACACCTAAATGTCTAATTAAATACAATTAATCAGGTGAGTTTGAGTCAACTGACTCCATCCAGTGGCGTAGAATATTTTAAGTTAATCAGTTTAAGTAAAAAAAAACGCACGCCCCTGGTTTTTTTGAAGAAATATTTTTTTGATAGATTCAACATTTAATTCTGCAAATAAAATCATACTTAGTATTTTTCGATTCGGCACCCGTTTTGAAATATTTTGCATTAACATAAACGACCACATTATTCAATAAGAATCAAAATTTGTTTTATTTTACAAAAAATAACGCAGTTAACTATTAGGTACATTATTAAAGAGATATTGAAGGAATCAAAAACAAAATAATAATTATTTTTATACATATTGTTCAAAATGTCCTCCTTCCTTTTGAATGCAAGCTTGTATTCTTCTTAGCAAATGAAACCTAACACGCTGAAAAATTTGTGGCATAGCCCTAATCTCATCGCATGCCATCTGTATGCGATTACAAAGTTGCTCTCGATTATCAATTTGAACAGAATAGACACGAGTTTTCAGATACCCCCACACAAAAAAATCCAATGGGTTTAAATCTGGCGATCGTGCCGACCACGGTACTTCACTTCCTCGTCCAATCCAGCGTCCAGGGAACCATGCATTTAAAAATTCTCTGACGTTTCGTGTAGAATACATGAAATACATGTTCATTCTAACATCTAAGGGTACGTCGCCAAACAATTCTGGCAAATCTTCTCTCAAAACATTTAAATAGAATTCGCAAGTAAGTCTATGAGGAAAACGGATAGGTCCGATTAGCTGATCGTCTAGTATACCTATCCAGATATTTTCGCTAAATCTATGTTGGTGAGCTGTAACTACAGTTGGATGCTGATTTTTATCTTTTAATTTATTATTCCATTTCGGGAAAAAAATACACTCATCAGTGGTCAATAAGTTTCTAACAAATTGTACATCTTCAGCATTTTTATTTAAAAACCATTCGCAAAAATTCATTCGACGAGGATGGTCAGCAGGCAATAATGCATGCACTTCTTGTAGGTGAAAGGGATGTAAATTTTGTTCTCGTAAAACTTTCCAAGACTTGCTATGCGATACACCAAATTCTAAACCTAACTCACGCGTGCTTATTGATGAATTTTCATAAACTCTATCTAAAATTTGTTCCTCAATTTCAACTGCTACACTGGTCCGGAATTTTTCTTTCCTTTTAAACTTCCATACTCTAACAAGTTACGATTAACGGTTCTAAACGTAGTATGATGTGGATGTCTTCTATTTGGAAATCTTTGTTCATAAAGTCGAACAGCTGCACGAACATTGCAATTATTATTACCATAACATAAATGCACATCGACCAGTTCTCGTTTGGAATAATTAATTTTTTCACAGTAATTAGACACAAACAATGAATTACAAAACGTGCGTAAATGCAACTACTTTAGCAAACATAAGATACGTAACTCTCAAATGCAAAGCAATCTCTGATTTATTAAATTTGGTTATTACTGAATAATGTAGTCGTTTATGTTAATGCAAAATATTTCAAAAACGGGTGCCGAATCGAAAAAATACTAAGTATGATTTGATTTGCAGAATTAAATGTTGAATTTAACAAAAAAATATTTCTTGAAAAAGCAGGGACCTGCGTTTTTTTTTACTTAAAGTGATTAACTTAACATATTCTACGCCACTGGACGTAGCCAGTTGACTCAAACTCACCTAATTAATTGTACTTAATTAGACATTTAGGTGTACCAAATCTCTGTGTAATATCTTTTGTAGTTTTTGAGGAAACTTAAAAAAAGTATTTTTTAATCAACCTGTATCTCGGTTAGGAAGCATTTTCGGTATAGCGTTTATGATAATTTTTGTCTTATTTTTAATCATAGAATCTCCAGTTTTCGTTTGTCGGTGATTTTAAAATACACCCTGTATATTTGTTTTTCAGAAAATAGGTAATTTTCGTATTCAGTTGTTAACATAATTAACACCGTATGTCGCTAAAATAATGTCAACATTTTTTGTTTCTTCAAAGTCACTATCAGCAATACAAAAATAACACTTTTTACACCAGTTGCATACATTTGACGTTGCGCCTGTCCCTTACATTTCTCTGAGATGCCATTTTTCCTTAGCTTTTACACTTTATTTCAATAACGGCATGTTTCGTTAAAGCAATAGTGGAATTCTCTTGGCATACATAAACTCCACATGAAATGATTTTTTTTCAATCCTTCTTTCGGGGGATAGAATTGTAGCAGTATTAGGTATTTTTGCGCCCATTATAGAAGTCACCAACGAACCATCTGGTGTGTGACAAACATTTACTTTATTGCCTTTGAAGCTGTAATATGGCCGTATCGCATCTCATACCACAAACTGCTCTTGTTCTGCCCCCTTGTTGTTCCTTCGATGGTACTGTTCACAGCTTCACTGAATGTTGCTTTCATCACGTCTATAAGCTGGTCTACCTCTCCTTTAATTTCTGGGGATTAGTTCATTATAAAACAGTGGAATTAATACTGCATCCGATCAATATTTTGTAATCATATTGATATTTTAGCAATTCGCAGTTATCAATTTTTCTCTTTTTGGCTTCTAAAATAAATTCAGAATAATGTGTAGATGTACTCGGTCGGCAAGGCACTCCTTTTTTAGACAGTGATGTGTTTCAGAGAAGTCACTACTCTAGACAAAGTAGGCTTTTTCCAGTAGCACTCAACGGAAGTGCATGCTTGCCTCCTCCAGCTGAGGCAGCACAGTCGTGGCACTATCAGCTGATAATTTAGGTGTCATTTTCGTTTATGACCATCGTGACATTATATGCTTTGGATCTTACGTTATTATCTGGGCACATTTTACACTTAACTGTGCAAATCCCATGTTCTCGGTGCAGTTGGACATAGCCAATCGCATCGTCTCCATAGGATTCCCTTGCAGACCTGTGAAACTAAAGCAAAGACCATGAATAAAACAGAATTTACGTGAAATTGAGTAGCTATTTATTAGCATAACCAAAAATTAGATTTAACAAACTACAATACAGGTTTGTACAGAAATAATTCAACATGGTACTTACACTGATGTGCGACCATAAATGCATCTATCTTAGGTAGGTTGCTATTATCAGCTCGCACAAAATTTAGGCCCACTTTGAGATCCGAACTAAATAATTATGTCACTAGTTATAAGTTTATCAAAAAATATCAGAAAATTGTCGCAGAAATAACTCGAACAACGAAAACACGAAATACAATCAGTCGATGAAGCCGACGTTTACTTGCGCGTGACGACACTAGAGTTGCTATCAATCACAGGGCGTTTCGGTCACAGTTTAAATTTAAAGATTTGTTATATTTTATTTCATTTATTTTGCAAAAATATACAAACTTTAGTTTAAAATAAAGTGAAATATGTTTTTTACGTTATTAGCTTATAGGATGACTACAATTTGTAGTATATTTTTAATATTGTCAAACAGCCTATTCTGGGGTTAGTCCTGTTTACCTTGCTCATAAATAGCGTTATGATTTGATACTCCGCTCATACCATATGCAGACTAGTGTTTCACCATAATAAAAAATAATGATTTTTCTTGCAAAGTTATTTCTTGTATAGTAAGTAGCACGTGTTTTTCACCAAACTAGTAGAGCAAATGGACATTATCAAAATCTAAGACAGAAGTAAGGAAAATGAGCAAAAAAATCAGTCACCTATGAATTTCAATGATATTCTGTTTTCGTTCAATGTTAAAAATAAAAATAAATTTTGAACGGAAAACCTTGTTTTCTATTTTGTAAACCGAGTGCTGCAATAATTTTCGAGTAGTGTTCAGATTTACTTTTTTCGAGGACAATAACGCGTGAATAATCCTAAATGTGAAACGCAAACAGAATTTTAATAAAAAAACATTGTTTGGCATAAGTAATAAACAAAATGGCAATTAAGCAATTCTGAGTTCTGAGTATTTTCGGTAAAACCTAAATGTGAGTCATTTTTTTTAAATCACATTAAAGTGGTCATCAAGACTTATTTGTAGCGAAGAAATGGTACATCATAATTAATTTTAGACTTCGGTATTTACTTAAACGCATTAAGTATATATTTGTTAAATCTATCAAAATTGTATACAAATTTTCATAACTTTTTGCATCGCGCATGCTTTTTGCGCAAAACTTACATTAAGCGTTGTATTAAAAATAGTATACACTAGTAGTAGTTCACCACACGTCCAAATAATTATATGGTGCAGCCGCATTATATTATAGTGTAAAAATAAATGTGATAAGTAGAATGTCCAATATGATAAAGAGCGCTGTAATCGATTTTAAAAGTAATGATAAATTGGGTTTAGTTACACCAAATAATTATAAATCTTCGCATTTAAAAACTACGGTAGTGGTTATCGGTGCAACCCTTATTTTAATATCCTCTTTAATTATATCTGTATGTGCTATATTAAAGTTGGGAAACATTCAAGAGGAAGTAAAGCATTTACGTTGGGAAATTGATCAATTTAAATCTGCTGGTGTAGTAGATCCAGAGTTAATCGAAGATATACGAAAATTCGAATTTGAAGAGGTAAGTGTTTTTTCTTTTTAATTTTTAAATAATTTTTTTTATTTTACTTCTATACGCATAGAAGAAATTAAATATTTTATTTATTGTTCATTGAACTTTGTGTATACTTCAAGATAAAAAGTTGTCGAAATATGTTAAACTTGACATAAGCTTGATATACAATTATTCAAGAGCAAACATGTGTTAGTTTATTTGTTATTTTAGTAGATAGAGGCTTCTGTTTAATAAAACGACCAATTCCGCTAACAAAAGCATGTTATTGTGCGTGTGCGCCCATGATCTCTAATCATTAATGTCTATTACAAAATATGAGTAATGACGAACATTGATCTGTTTGCAATTATTCGAAATTACTATTTGCATTCATCTATTTACGAAGAAAATGTTTATCTTAGATGAGGATAATTACTAAGCACATCAAATTACCGCTTCCTTCTTAACAATGATAGACGTATTGAGTCACCAATGATAAAGTAAACAATAGCTTCTTATTTGTCATCATACTCTACGAAATAAATAAATTTTACAGAAAATTGTGCTGCTATCTATTATTGCTCTTTAATTTTAGTAGATGCAACAATTTTTAGTTTGCCCTTATTACGTATCGTTGAATGAAATTACCGATGATGTTTCAGTCATTTGCGTTTAATTACGTTGTTATAACGTACCTTCTGTGTATTTGCAACATTTCCCCAAATGTATGTTTTTACGTTTATTCTTATCTACTTAAGAACGTAGTGACATGTGATGTTTTTGTTTTTGTATTATACCGATTATACCGAAAGAACATTTTAGAAGTTTGATTGGATTTCCTCTCCTTAGGGAGCTCTTTTTAAAGGAAACAAGGTTAGCTTTAATGTTAAGCCTATATTTAACTTTACATGTATTCTGAAATTACATACGTATTTGAATCGAACAATATTAAACTTGAAATAAATACTTATGAATGCAGCAAGCTCTAAATCAGGGCACAAACTTAAATATTTTATTTTAAATTAATTGTTGATTAAAAGAACACCTCACCAACGCTGTATGCGCTGCAGAAATAAATTTAATTATAAAAGTTATGATATAAGTTTAAACATACATAAGCGAAATATAGGAAGACGAAAAAACAACACATCTAATATATAAAAATGAATTTGTGTTTGTTCGTATTTTATGCGCTGTCGTACCGTTTATCCGATTGCCATAAAACTTTTAACAAACTATTACCTTGCACTTTCGCCAAGGATATAGGCATAAAATCGTAAATATGGACCCCCGGGTTGTTGTTAAGTTGTTGAGTACACCCCCGCGAAGGATTCTAGCATGCAATATTTTTAAACACCGGACCCCTAGGGGGGCCCTCATATGCCTACTAATTCCTCCGATTGCCATGAAAGAGAGAGCGAGAGGGAGAATGTGTTTTATATTTGAGCGCAGCTAAGCGCGCCGGGTACCTATAAAAATTAGTTAATAGCCTGTACTATAGTCAGGCACCTTTTCAGAATTTTTTATTGTTTAAATAGAACGGTAGAAAAAAAGTATAAATAAAGTCAAAATTTGAATTTTGTGAGTATGACTGCCAAAGAGTTCTATAGGCAACAAGTGAATTCCAAGTACTCCTAGTGACTGCCTTCTTCTGCTAATGAAATCCATTGGCTTCCAATAAACTCGATTAACTGCTAATGTTTACTAAAGTTTAATTAAAAATTATTATTAAAATTACTTACACCCGTGTCCACGGATTGAGTTCATTATAGGTGTAAATGACCAAAAATGTTGGAATTTCAAAACGATTTTTTCAGATTCAGCCGAGCTGTATTGGAAATAAATTTTCATCATATTTTAAATTTTTTAAATTCAAAGCCGCCTTAACTGTTTTCATTGCAGGTAAAGTACCTTTTTGTGTATCATAGAGCAAAATTTTATTAAGAAATACTGTTCAGAATTGAAAAATAATAATAACTGCAAAATTTTAAAGTAATCGGCACAATTTCATGAAACCATTATTTTTATTTATTAAGACAACTATCATCGATTAGATCTAGGACTCTATGCATACAACATTTCAAACAATACACTGTCGATTGTTTATCATGCTGTACACATTACGGTTAATGGAATAAAAAAATTTATAAAGGAGAAATTCGATGAGACAGGTTCCGTTGAAGACAAAAAGAAAGTCAAAAGGCATACCGTGAAGACGATGCATCTACCATCTTAGCTATGCATTCGTTATTCGAAAATCCCGGGTTGAGTGTACGAAGAAGAGCAGCGGAGGTTGGTTTTAGCAAAGGCCACTTAAAGAATATATTCAAACAAAACAAAATTATTCACTTTAAACCAAAACTTATTCACACCTTAAAGCTTGTGAATATGACGTTGGCTTGATTTTGGTTCAAATATTGCTGAAAGAATTATGTATGACCGTTTTTTTTTTTACTATAATATTTTATTTTCCGATGAAGCAACGTTTACGACAAACGGAGTTGTTTCGTCCCAAAACTGTCGATATTGGGCTAGTGAAAATCCTAATTTCAGGATTCAATGTAAAAGCCTATTTTTTAAAAAGGTAAATGTTCGGTGTGCTGTTTTATCAGACGGAATTGGACCGTATTTTCTGGATGAGTCATTAAATCAGGAAGCATATTTGAGACAACTTTTTATTCCAGAATTAGAGAACGTTCTCTTAAGCGTAAAATGTTATGCTCTATGGTACACAAAAAAGGTACTTTACTTGCAAAAGAAATAGTTTTTTTCTCCACCACCAACGCGGGTTTGTATTTAAAAAATTAAAAATATGATGAATATTCATTTCCAATGAAGCAGAGCCGAATCTGAAAAAATCGTTTTGAAATTCCAAAATTTCTGGTCATTTACACCTATAATGAACTCAATCCGTGGACACAGGCTACATATTAATGGAATGTGAGCCTGCAATATCAAGGATTCACACATACGAAAGCAACTTGACTAATGTTAAATTATAATTTAACAATAGTCAAGTTGCTTTAGTATGCGTGAATCTTGCGATATTGCAGGCTCACATTCGATTAATATAAGTAATTTGACTGTATAAAGACAAAATTTACATCGACTGGGGCTTGTATCTCGATAGCTCAGTTGGTTAGAGCGATACTCTAAGCAAAGTACATGTCGCAGGTTGAAATGCTACTCGAGGTAAACTTCTTATTAATGTATTTAATAAAATTAATAATAATTTTTAATTACATATTTAGTTTTTAACTTATTCGTTGATAACAAAACATAAAAATTTAACATTAGCCAAGTTGCTTTGGTACGTGTGAATCCTTGTGATATTACAAGTTCACATTCCATTAATATAAGTAATTTGACTGTAATCTCACTATATTCGGAATTTACATTAGTTCTACATACATAGAGACATCGATTAGGACTTGTATCTCGATAGCTCAGTTGGTTAGAGCGGTACTCTAGCAAAGTACATGTCGTAGGTTCAAATCCTACTTGAGTTAAACTTTTTACTTACGTATTTAATCACATTAATAATAATTTTTAATTACATATTTACTTTTGAGCTTGTTCGTGTATAACAAAACGTATAAAGTTTGTCATCGTGTCGAACTTGTACCATTTTAATATACCATATATGAAAAATAGTGTTACTACCTGGTGTGAAGTTAGGAATAGATTTCATCCACAGATTTTCACCTCGTGTACACTTACTATTAAGTCCGGAAATCCATAAAATAACAGAAACTATAGTATTTGTGGTACTAGTTTCTGTTATTTTATGGATTATAGACCTTGAAAAATTGAATAATGTGTTATTAAGCCACACACGTGTGGCAGCGCATGTACAAGTTTATTTCAAAATTTGACTTTAATGGACAAAATTAGTTTAAAAACAAATTGTACTTTTAGATTCTAGGCAAAAAAGTCTATCGATATCAATTTTAAAAAATAGTAAACTCTTTTGAATTAGTTCAGAGAAACGAGATCCAATGTTACCTATGTGTGACATCGCGCGTACTTGTATATTGGAATAATTTATTTAAAAACAAATTACAGTTTTGGATTCTACACAAAGGAGCTACTGAAATCAATTGTAAAGTATAGTAAATCCTTTTTAGTTATTTTAGAAAAAACGAAGTACAAGGTTACCTATGTGCGACAGTGTATGGCCTTATATATTAGAATGTTTGACTTTAATGGAGAAAGTTTATTTAAAAACAAATGACACTTTTGGATTCCACATGAAAAAGGCTATTGACAACAATTATACTGTAAACCCTTTTAAAATATTTCAGAAAAACGAGGTATATGGTAACTGCACACGGTCTATTACTTTTGGATCCTATAGAAAAGTGCTTTTGAAATCAAACCGAGGTACAAAATTACTTATACGTGTGACAGTGCATGGTCCTTTATATTGGAATGTTTGTCCTTAATGGACAAAATTTATTTAGAAAAAAATTTGACTTTTTGATTCTACGCAAAAAGGGCTATCGAAATCAATTTTAAAATATTGCAAACCCTGTTTCGTTATTTCAAAAATCGAGGTTACCTACGTGTGAAGGCGTACAGACTTGTTTATGTACGAAATTTAATTTTAATAGACAACATTAATTTAAAAACAAATGTCACTTTTATATTCTACACGAAAAGTGCTTTTAAAACATAATAAATCTATTTTCATTATTTGGATTCTACACGAAAAGGTCTATCCAAATCGATTTTAAAAAATAGGGGACCCATTTTAATTACTTCAGCAAATCGGGGGCGTAACGTTTCCTACATGTTACTAAACGAGAACCTGTTCAATACAAGATTTGACTTTAATGGACAAAATTCACTTAAACACAAATTTCACGAAAAGTGATTTAGAACTGAATTTTAAAATATAGTAAATCTTTTTTAATTATTTGGATTCTGTAACGTTACCTACAGGTTATTGCACGTTTAATTGAAAATTTCACTTTAATGGACAAAATTCACAAATTTTAATTTTAGATTCTACAAGAAAAGTGCCTTTGATATCAATTGCAAAATATAGTAAATCCTTTTTAATTACTTCCGAAAAGCGAGGTACAATGTTATTTACGTGTGACACAACATGGACGTGTCGGTCGAGCCAGCCCCCCCTCCCCCTTGTAAAAATAAAGAAAACAAATACATGAAAATTACGAGCTATTTATGAGCTTTTATATTCCGCAAATTAAAAATTTTTAGCTCGTCATACTAGGGAGGAATTTAAACATTTCAGTGGGGGGGGGGGGCGAGTCCACGTCGACTGTGCTCCCCCAACCCTTACAAATAAAAATATTGAATCGTTTTTTGCGGCAGAATTAGGAGCTGTTTATGAACTTTTAAAATAATATAATTTCGATTTTTGAGCTCATCGTTTTAACCCCAAAATAACTCTTTAAATAATTTAACTCAAGTGAGAACCACACTATAAAATTGAAAAAGTAACTCTTTTGCAGGTAAATATCGTTTATTGATTTAAGAGCTCTCAAAATACGTATTTTGATTTTTGACCAGGGAGCCATTTACGGTAGAACTACCCCTCATTCCCCGGCACAAGAGAGAAATGTGCTTAAGATGAAAAAAAATAAACTACTTTGTAGGTGGTTATTGTTTATCGATTTATGAGCTAGCGGGATGCGTCTATCTTGATTATTGAGCGCAACCCTTTTACAGTAAAACCACCTCTCGTCTCACCAGCACACCAGAGAAAGCTTTACTTAAAATGAAAGACACTGAATCTTTTGTACCAACTGTTTTATAATTAAATATTTTATATTATTTGTGCTTGTTACCGGTTCTAGGTTTGCAAAATAGTTTCTTTTTTTTTCATCATAAGTATAGTTCTCTCTGATGAGAAGAGTTTTAACATAATGAGGATTGTAAGAGTAATTTAATAATCAAACACTTGCGACTAAATATTGTTTATCGATTTACGAGCTTAGGAAATACAAGTGTTTGATTATTAAATTAAAACTTATAAAAATAATCACCTCGCATTTTCTTCGCATCAGAGAGAACTATACTTAAGAATTTCTTTCATTTTAAGTGTGTGCTGGACAGACAAGAGGTGGTTTTACCGTAAAAGGGTTGCAGCTCAATAATCAAAATAGACGTATCTCGAGAGCTGATAAATCGATAAACAATAATAGTTAACAAAATAGTTAACTTTTTTTATTTTAAGCATAGTTGTGCCGGGGAAACGAGGAGTAGTATTACCGTAAAAGGGTTGCGGGTAAAAAATCAAAATACGTATTTTGAGAGCTCTTAAATCAATAAACAATATTTACCTGCAAAAGAGTTACTTCTTCAATTTTAGTGTAGTTCTCACTTGAGTTAAATTATTTAAAGGGTTATTTTGGGGTTAAAATGATGAGCTCAAAAACTGAAATTATATTATTTTAAAAGCTCATAAATAGTTCCTAATTCTGCCGCAAAGAATGATTCAATATTTTTATTTGTAGGGGTTTGGGAGGGGGGGGGGCTGAGTCGGCGTCGACTCGGCCACCCCACTGTAATTTTTAAATTCCTCCCTTGTATGACGTATTTTAACTTACGGAATGAAAAAGCTCATAAATAGCTCGTAATTTTCATGTATTTGCTTTTTATTTTTACAGGGAGGGGGGGCTAGCTCGACAGACGTATTAGAGTGTGCACTTTTGGATTCCACACGATAAGTGCTGTGTAAAGTAAGGCAATTTGACGTTAATGAACAAAATTTATTTAGAAACAACTTACACTTTTGGATTCTTCACGAAAAGAGCCTTTGAAATCAATTTTAAAAATAGTAAACCCTTTTTAAGTACTTCAGCAAATCGGGTGTAACGTTACCTATATATTACAGCATGAGGGCATGTTTAATTTCACTTTAATGAGCAAAATTCTTTAAAAAAAATTTCAGTTTTACATTCTACACAAAAGTGCTCTTTAAATCAATTTTAAACTAGTAAACCCATTTCAATTAGTACAGAAAAGTGAGGAATCTACGTGTCACAGCGCATGGAGTTGTTTGTTGCAAAACTTGACATAAGGCAATTAAAATCAAATTACTCTTTTAGATTCTAGACAAATAAGGGTATCCATGTCATTAAAGTAAAATTTTCCATTAAGCAAGTCCATGCGCAGTCATACGTAGGTAACCCTGTACATGGTTTTTCTGATCTAATTAAAAAGGGTTTACTATTTTTGACAATTGATATCAATAGCTATTTTAGTGAAGAATCTAAAAGTGCAACTTGTTTTTAAGTATATGTTATCCAGTAAAGTAAAAGTTTTTAATAAACAAGTAGGTGAGTAGTCACACGTAAGTGGCTTTCTTGCTGGTTTTCTTTGAACTAATTAAAAATGGTTTACTATTTTTTAAAATTGATATCGATAGTCATTTTTGGGTAGAATCTAAAAGCGCAATTTGCTTTTAAACAAATTTTGTCCATTAAAGTCAAGTTTTTCAATAAGCAAGACTATTCGCAGTCACTCGCAGGTAACCCTGTACCCCGTTTTTATGAACAAATTCAAAGGGTTTATTATTTTTGAAAATTGGTATCTATTGCCTTTTTGGTGCTATTTGATTTTAAATAAATTTTGTCCATTAATGCCAAGTTTTACAATAAACATGCCCTCATGCTGTAACATGTAGGCAACATCCCACTTTACATCACGATTCTCTGAAGTAATTAAAAAGGACCTAGCGTTTTTTTTTTAAATTGATATCGGTTTGTCTCTTTTGTGCAGAATTCAAAAGTGCAAGTTTTTAAATAAATTTTACTCGCGCTGGCACACATAAGTGACCTAGTACCACGTTTTTTTGAACTAACTAAAATGGTCTACTATCTTTAAAATTGTAGTGAATTGCCTTTTTTGTGTAGAATCCAATAGTGTATTTTGTTTTTAACTGAATTTTGTCCCATAAAGTCAAATTTTCCAATGAACATGCCCGAGTGCTGTAACATGTAGGTAATGTTGCACTTCCTTTTTCTGAACTAATTAAAAAATTGATATTGATACCCTTTTTTTGTGTGGACTCCAAAAGTGCAAGTTGTTAAATGAATGAATTTTGTCAATTAAAGTCAAGTTTTGAAATAGGTCCTTGCGCTGTCACACGTAGGTTTGTTATTCTGAACTAATTAATAAGGGTTTACTATACTTTAAAGTGATTAGAGTTTCTTGTTTAGAATCTAGAAGTGCAATTTGTTTTTAAAGGAATTTTGTCCATTGAAGTCAAATTTTCAAATAAACAAGCCCGTGTGCTGTAACATGTAGGTAACGTTTCACCTCGTTTTTCTGAACTAATTAACAAGGGTGAAAGTTGATATCGATAGCCCTTTTGTGTAGAATCTAAAAGTGCAATTTATTTTTAAATGAATTTTGTTCGTTAGAGTCAAATTTTGTAATAAACAAAGACAGTGCGCTGTAGGTAACCTTGTAATAAACAAGTACGTGCGCTATGCATGTGTGTAGCTTAATAACACTTTTCAATTTTCATAATTAATTTTCGTTAATTATTATTTAAAAGTAATATTTACGGTTTTAGTTTCTGTTATTTGATCGATTTCTGGGTTTTCCATGTGTACTGCGCACCTGAGCCGGACAAAAGGCCGCAACCAAAAGGGTTGGAAACATAAAGGCACGGGTGATGTTTTGCTCTTCTGTCTATACTGCAAACGCTCTGTTAGCTGCATCATTTTAGCCGCGCCCTACTGTTCTGGTGTTAGTTGCATTGGCTATTTAATTTAAGCCTTGCGTTAAAACAAAAAGCAACGAGGCTGTCGCTAGGTTGCTTATTGCATTGTTAGCGCCCGCAGACGACCGACGCTTCTTTGATTGAGTTTGTTTAGAAACCTAAGGTAGCAGGTAGTAGAGAATAATACCTTGTAGACAGTGGAATATTATTCCACGCCAGGCTAATGTAATGTCTGCGATTGTTCTCGCCTATCTTATACATTAGGGCCAGGGAGTGTTTAGAGGGCAGTTCCGATCTTGATGGAAATTCTATTTTTCTTATTTCTCAAGCGGGCGCAAACCCTATTTAGGAAAATAACCGAAAAGAGATATTTCCAAGGCTTTAACTGTCAAATTAATAATGCATCCATATTTACGAAATTCATATTTCTGATAACTAATAAATAAACACTATAATGATTTTCGTATTAATTGATTCAGTTTTACGAAACCAAAAATATTAACAATTGATTAATAACTATATCATTTCTTCCCTATAAATACAAAATGTTATGTATAGTTATAGTTTCTGGGCAACAATTTCGATTGTAAAACCCTTTCTCAAGTTTACTTTTGTTTTTGAATTCGTTTGTTTATTAATTAAATTGTTGAGCAATACATTTCTAAATGCGATCCCTAAAATCAATTAACATAAGAAGTAATTTATCATAAAAAAATCATCAGCAATTGATTGATTATGGGTAGTTTACTTTTTTGTTAGACTGGTACTCTCACTTAAAAATGGATTATTTATTAAGTAAATTATTGGGAAGTAACTTTAATAACTGCAAAGAAATTATTGTGAAAATGTTATGTGAACGAAATTTTTGCATTGAACCTATAACTGCGTCGTAGTATTTATAAGTGAGTGTAGATCACCCAGCAGAACACTACTGTTTTCAGTAAAAAGCCAAAGATCTTCAGCAATTGCTGCCATTTACAACGAATTCTAATTTTTTATTTTTATTAATTGATTTTGTTACAAATAAACCAATTGTGTTCAAATTTGGTACCTAAAATTATACTATTAATGTTGTGTGCCCGTCCTTTAGGGGGGCATTGGAACAACTCAAACCCTTATATTTTGAATAAGTTAACATTTGAACAAGACTATTATTCTGGAACAAGAACCATCGCACTAATTATGATGGGTGCTCTGACATGGGAGAGGGGTAAGATGGGGACGCTAAGGTTTTAAATTCCTTAAATAGGTAAATTTATAGTTTAATGACCTAAAAGAATTCATACTCATTTGTCATCATCTGTAGTATCATAATAAAAATTGATTTGCCAGAATTTTGAAACAAGTGGATGGCAGAAAAAAAAAGTTCAACGAGTCATTTACACCACCTTGCCCCTTAGAGGAGGCAAGTTGGGGTAGATTGCGGGGAAAGATGGTATGGATTTTATATGGATTGTTTTACTAAAAAAACAGAAATATTTATAAGAAAAATGTAGTTAAAAATATACTTATTATTTAGAATATTATTATAATATATACATACAAAACAAGAAATTAATTCAGATTCTGATGTAGCTATTTACATATAGTACAAACATGATTTGCTTCATCATCGTCGTCGTCCTCGCCAGCACATGAACAGTGTGCCCACCTTTTACAAACAATGCACATGACCCAACCTTCTGTCGACTGTGAATACAGATAGTCACAAGCGAGGCATTTAGCATTATCATCAACGTCAGACTCCGATGAAGTTGAAACCTGTTTTGGTCGTTTGTTTTTCTGAAAGTTTTGTACTTTTGGAATTGATATGCTTTTTGACAGTTTTTTTTTTAGATTTCTGGCAATTTGCTGAGAATGTAACGCGCTTCTTTACAGATTTAGGTTTCATCTGTTGTTCTTGTAATTCATTTTTGTAAGGGGACTCTGTTAAAATTGCAGTCTTTCCTCTTTTTCTAAATATCTGTGTCTTATTCGTATTTCCACACGTGTTATAGGCAATATTTGTTCTGGGAAAATTATAAATGTGGTACTTCTTGCATCACTATTGCTTTCTTTGTTCCAGGAAGAACATCCTGGAGAATTAGGCGATTCAGGATCAAAGTTTTCTTTGTTAGGATCTATGATGGTCTAAGATGGTTTGATAGTTTCGGCGTTAACAACTATAATTAGAGGAAGATGGATTGTTGGTAGAGGAAGAAGGTGGTGTGCTGCTAGTGGCTATAGAATTTATGGTATTGGTAGTATCTTCCAATGGAGTCATAGGTCTATCGGTAGTCTCTGCCGCTATAAAGTCTGCGTCAGTAAAGATGTTTGGAATATATGGCCATACACCAGTTTGCCGAAAACCATTAATAACTATGCTTAGCGTAACCGCTTTCACGAATGCGTTTCCAAACAAGTGAGCTACATGAAAGTTGGTAACCACGCGGCCTGGATTTAAGCGGAGCCAATTTGAAACCTCGACATCGTAGTGAGTGCTGAGTGGTTTCATAAATGCCATATCCAGTGCCCACAAACGGTGTGTGCAGTGAGGCGAATAACACAACAGAATAACGCCGCTTGCTATAGCAAATTTTATAAGACTCAAGTTTTTTTTGCGTTGCATGACCGTCTAATAGTAGAAGCACAGGTTGTCTAACGATGCATGAGAAAATTCTACAAACTTTTTAAACCAACTTACAAATATATCACTCTGCATCCAACCACTCTGATGACCTTCTACCCATGTTCCCTGAAAGTCCCCATTGAGCAGATCATGATTCATTCGTGTTCGAGGATAAACCAGCATGGGTGGCATATACGTTCCAGCAGCGTTAAAGCAAATTTCTACAGTAATTGTTTGACCCCTTTCTGCTGATGAGAGACTACCCACCTGCCTCCCCCCCCCGGCAATTATCTTGGATTTTGACTTGGCCACAGCTGAAACCCCGGTTTCATCGCAATTAAAAATTTTAGCTGCTGAAAATTTATATTTGTCCGAAATGCTTCCTAACAAATTAAAGAAATTTGTTACCGCTACTCTGTTGAACTCCATAGCCCTAGCAGCAGATGTAGGCTCTGGTTTTCGAAGCGATAAATTTGGATGTCTTTTCAAAAACCCTTTCATCCAGTCTAGGCCAGCAATTTCTTTTTCTGCTGAAAATCCATTCGTCTTATTATTTTTCTGAGCTAGTTGGTAAGCTAATTTTCTCAAGCCTGGTGTGGTAAGACCAAACACCCTGGTCTCCATTATCTTTAAATACGATACAAGATTTCTTTCTTCTTCAAGAATAAAAACGGTGGTTTTGGTTCCTAAACTTCATTTTACGGGTGGGGGCGTATCGGCTGCTTCTGCTTCCCTAAATCGCTTAACTTTCCGCTCTAATGTCGATTGTGGGACGTGATATTCTAAAGCAGCCTTCCTGAATCCCATTCTTTTTGCAATACTTCATCAATGGCTTGCCGCATACTCTCTTCTGACCATCCTTGACGATCTGTTTTGCGCACTTACGTACGAACCATTATCTAAATAAATCACAGCAATTTAGTAAACTGGAAATTTCTTACTAAAATTTAATAGTCAATTAACTTAAAAATGCTGAAACAGTGTGTAAGTGTAGTACAAATGCTAATTTATAGCAAGCTGGAGCAAGATGGGGTCAGTCCCATCTTGCCCCATATTAATAACTTCATCATGCCCCATATGATTTTTTAGGTTAAACACGTAAAAATTAAATTAAGAAAATATTTATCATTGATTAACTTTATACAAAAATAATCCTAGAACCATGCTCTAAATGGTAGGCTTTACGAAAAATATAAAAAAATAAAACAACGTTGTTTTACTCACCTCTAAAGTATCTAATGAAATTTTGTAAACACTATCGAAAACACAAAACGTGGTTGTAACCGAATATACAGTTGATTGTTGGTTCACATCTGTGCTATACGTTACAGAATTCATCAGATACGACAGTAGTACTGAGGCACCATGCGCCATTTTGAATTTGACGTCACAAGGATGCCCCACGTGGTAGACCGTATTTTCCACCCCTATGGTTTCTTTTCGTAGTCCTTTTTCAACCCCTTTTCATCCCTAACTACGTCCTTTTTGTTTTTACTCGTCCACGTGTAGGACGTGTTTTTTCACCCTTATTTTTGACGGCTTCTTTTCGGATGCCTTTTTCAACCCCTTGATGGACTTTTCATTCCTAATTACGGCCTTTTTGTTTTTCCTCGCCCACTTGTAGGACGTGTTTTTTCACCCCTATTTTTGACGGCTTCTTTTCGGAGGTCTTTTTTAACCCTTGATGGAATTTTCAACCCTTGTGGTTGTATTAAGAGCCTTTTTAACAGCCATGCCCTTTTTGTACTTGCTCAAGTGAGGGGCAGATGTAGGCCTTGGGTTTGGTCTTGAACTTGGGGTTGGTCTTGGAGCTTGGAGCTGGTCTTGGACTTGGGCTAGGTCTTGGGGTCGGGGTGGGGGAAGGCTAAGGGTGACGGTTATTTTTGGATAATTATAGGTCATTTTTGACCGGTGATTGGAGGGTTAGCATTCTGATTGGGGTGAAATTTGAAACAAGGAAACCCTAATCTTATAAGACAAGTGCATGCCTTCGCCCCTGTCGTTACCCCTGGTTGGAAATGGTATTTGTTTTTGTAGGTTATGACTGGTAATTTAAAGTTGTATTCTAATAAGGAGGTGCTTGTAAGACACGTGTATGAACTTGTGTTAGAGTTTGATCTTGCGTGGGGAATTTGAATGACAGTAAAATTTAATTATAAAACGCTTATTTTGATTGTAAATATTATAATTAAAAAAACCTCAGTGAGTTATAAAAAAAATTGCTGACATTCAGATTATTCTCTAATGAAACAAAATTTTTTTATTTAATTTAAGTTAATTAATTACATAAGTTATTACAATATTGTTTTCTAAACGAATATTAAAACTGATTGCTTTACCCGCATTGATTGCATTGAAATATGTTTAATATCCATCCGATCGTTAAATTGTTGTATATTGTACACCTTAATATTTTTTAAAGAAACTTGTTACGTATAACTTAGATATGTTTTATAACTGGAATTAAAAATCTGTACAAGTAAATAAAATAAATAAAAGGTTAAAAGCACACTTACCAGCTTTGTATTGAAAGAACATTTTTGAGGGACTGATTCTATGTTTTACGTTGATGAATAGTTGATGTAAAACTAGCTCTTGATTTCCCCATAATTAATTTTTAGAGTGTAAATATACAAGCAACCTAATTATCTTTATCACACTTACTGCAACTCGTATTTACCTTTCCCTTAAAGTAATTAATAACAAAGCGGTTTGAACAAAATATTATATGCTGTACATACACACGCAAATCGTTTTTATAAAAAAACCTCATTAAATGTTTGGAAAGCAATAATTACATGTTTAAATTCCACAACAATATGTAGTAAGAAACCACTGTTCACGTTTACTTTTAGCTAATTACTGTGTAATTATATAATCCTGTTAAATTTAATAGTCTAAAAAATTGATTACCAATATCCAATGGGTAACATAATTTCTTTTAAAAAACGCTAAAGTCATAAATTTTATAACACGATTTTTAAAAACACATGCTGAATTAAAAAGAAAGAAAAACAATAGCCTCATCTGATATTACGCAACTCTTAATTAAAGAAAAGTAAGGTACTAAAAAATCTCTTTATTTATCAAAATAGAATGGTTGGGTAACAGGCGTTAAACAATAATTTAATTATCTCGTCATTTACAATTAAACATGTACTAAAAAAGTTTTTTTACAAAATCAATCATTGATAAACTATGTAATCTAAAATATAGAAAAATTAACGTATAAAGTCCACACACATTCGAATGGTAATCTTGCAGTATTGTTTTATTGTATAGGAAGCATCTGGAATTTTTCTCTAGGAAACTTAAATAATATCCTTGGGATGCTCGTCCAAAGGAATCAAAATGTTCCCCATTACCATTCTCGTTAATGTAGATAGCGGTCCAATGCTGACCTGGTTTGTTTGCAGGATCCGTGTTTACGATAATTGCACACGGTCTAGGTGCGTGTCTCGGTAGTTGATTAGAAGCACATACAAGCCGAAACACATTCTTCTTGTGGCTGGGGATCGATTTCAAGCATCTCAAGACTTGTACCGCATATATCTTTGGATTGGTATGCGTCCAGTCTTGCAGTAGTAAGGCGTTTTCTAGTGCACATATAGGCCCAGTGATGTTATGGTTTAAACAGCTATATGCTTTTGCTTCCTTTTTCAATTGTTTAATCGACGGGCAACCAGGCTCCTCCAGGTTTACTATTGGTTTGTTAAGAAACCCTAAAAACTGTTGTTTTTCACTGCCCTTAACGTGAATTTTGTTAAGGGGGCGCAACACTCTCATCAACTCCTCACGGAAATTGTTGTAGTGTACATGACCCGACCACCATTTGAACCCATGATAATTAGCCTCCATAAATTTTATCTGTTGTGACATGGATCTTGATATAAAGTAACCTCGAGGTGGTTTTATTATCATCAACAATAAACGACCATGATCTGTAACCACGGCTATTTCTTTCGGTATGAATTCGTTGTTAACACCACTAAACCCTTGTACGTCCAAGTATGCGTCCATCTTCTTTCGGCTGCTGCTGTATACTGAAGATGGCAGCCACTTTTAACAGCTAAAATCCACAACGACGTTCCGTTGTTTATCGATCTCGATCACGTTATCGAATTCTGCATACACCAAACAGTTAACGGTTTCGGTGAGCGCCTCTTCAAACCCGACTTCCAGCCGAAGGGAACCGTTTCTAACTAAATTCCAGTACGTACTAGCGTTTGCAGACAAGTCAGGTATTAGGTCAAAGGCCCTTAAACAGTAGCCGTTGGGGTAATCACTTCTCGATATATCGTTACCTTCATTCAAAAAATGAATACCAGTACCAGAGAATAAGGTGTGGTACGTTCTTACATATAAACCATTAGCTGTAAAGTCTGGTTGTAAGGCCTTAGAAGGAATTTGTTGTCCGTCAATATACAACGACACGTAGTTAATATTGCAGTGATGAAAATTGAACGGGTATGAGGGGTAATCACCGTTGAAGGCTTTATTTGCTACAAAGCCTACGATGCATCGTTTAGGTAACTGACCCAGGAAAACATTATCCAATGATTTTCGCTGTATGCCTGCTGGTATAGTTAACACTCTTACGTCGGTCCTTGTAACAGGGTATTTTGCAGTGGTTGTTTCTAAAGCTTTAGCGTGCGCAATTAGAATAGTTGGATTGATTCGCATACGTCTCACCAGTAAACTAGCGTCTATAATTCGCGCCTTGTAAGTTGAAGCGAGTGCCGCCATTAGGCTGATCGTACAAATTTTTAATATCGTTTCTAACACGTTCTCGCCAGGTGGCTCTGTTCTATAATAAATCAAATTATCTGTTGCACTTACAGCGGCAAAAGAACATGGGTACCCTCAACAGGATAGTTATTAAGATCGATTATTCGATAAACTGGTGGTCTTCTTTTTATCACAGCACTAATTGTAAAAACTTCCTCGCTCCAATTCGTTTTATATCCCTTGTCAAAGGTGTACTTAGTTCTGGCGATTCTGACATGCTCGCCCACTTTATATTTAGGATGGCGTATTGGACCTAAACCTTTCGCGTACAGGTTATCCCACACTTCCAAAATGTTTTTATCGTTTACAGTCGCGGGGGCTATCTTTATACTTGAATGAGAGCTATTGTTGTAAGCAGTCACAAGTCTTTCGAGTACATCAATATACCTGTAGGAATTTTTGTACGTGAACTAACGCCACATCTTTGTTTTCAATGTTTTATTAAATCTTTCAACTACAGATGCTTTTACATCAGGGTTATTTGTTACATAGAAATTGATAATTTGTTTCTTGAAACAGATTTGTACACTGCTTGGGCCACAAACTCTTTGCCTTTATCTGACTGTAGATTTGCCGGAGTATTGTCGCAATCCTTAAAAATATCCGCGAATGCTTTAATTACAGATGAGGCTGTCTTCGTTTTAAGTGCTCTCGCCCATGTCCTCTTGCTAAATACATCAATTACCGTTAGTATGCAGTTGTATCCACTATTATGTTTACTTAAAGTTCGCATATCACAAAGATCCGCTTGCCACAACTCGTAAAGGTTACTCACAATATATTTATTTCGTGGAAACTTTTTTCTGACTGGTTTATGTACCGTATAAGCTTCCTGTGCCTGCAGCCAATTTTTCAATTCACTATACCTTTTATCTTTTACAGCATTAGTTAAAAGTGTTATACCACCGAACCCTGTCGGGTGAGAAGGATCATAGTATACAGCATCTATGTTATGTCCGCCACGAATCCCAATCTAGTGAAATTCCTCTTCTTCTTCTTTGAGAGATTCTTCTCGGTGTTTCCCGCGTTTTACTATCAGCATCGTAATTCTCACGTATAGTTGTTGTGGGGGTCCGTTCAACGCTGGTTGATACAGAAACATCATGCCTTTGCGTATTTCCGATAAACTCTCGTGGTATATTTATCTCTTTAATGTACCTCGCAAACTGACGCCAACCGCGCGGGTTTGTAGTTTTTCGTTTTCTTAACGTCTCGTGAACCAGATCGATACTGTTGGAATGTGGTATGATCTCGCCTTTTATTGTGACAGTACTCCCTTTATCCCAAAAAACATCGCTGCTTGTATTCAGTATACGTAACAAAGCCTCGCCTTTTCCCTTATATGAAGGCGAAAGTGTACTATTTCATCGTCCGCTAGATCTTTGCGTTGCGGTAAATCTCTAATATCATCAGCAACAGCGTCACCGCTGACTGTTATGCTGGTGGGCTAACGTAACTGATTGGAAAACCTTTGAAGAACTTGGTTGAACTGCTGCCATTTGTCATGGTCGGTTATTTTGGTTTTTAAAACTTTACCCATATCGTTACCCAGCTGCGTTAAAATGTTGTTTTGTGTAACATCTGGTGCATTTAAGCGTTGTATAAAGTCCATCGGTAGAATAATCATCTTCTTCAGATTATGGTCAATGGTTATTGAAACAGATTACCTAGGATTCCGCCGAGTAATGGTCTTAACAGGAGTGGTAGAAATGCACCACCTTTCTGTACAAGAAACTGTTTCTTCTTTTTTATAGATTCGCCTCTCTGTGCCAAGCGTCTTAAAGTGTGCTTATGTTGAGAGAGTCGCTGCTTCTGATCAGCTGACAGCGGTACACGACCTTTTAAAATGTTATGTGTACACTCGCAAATACACTCTACCTGCTTACTATCCATTTCAATAAAGCGTCACGTTGACTTTTACTTAATCTGGCTAATGCATGCAGGGTATCAGTGTTCTCGCTTAAAACGTCAGCCATCATATATGATGTAATCTTTATGACTGTGAGACTTAAACCCTTTTTTCGCTATATATACCTGGCAGATACCTTGAGACCCGAATATGTTTGTGCTATAACGTAGCACATCTGGTGTATTCTGTTTTAAATTGAACAATAAATATCCGTGCGGGTTTGAAGTGGCATCTTGGTACGCGGCTTCTAAAAATTTCGGGTTGTCCGGCGAAATCTGTCTTGCTAAATGCTGTATCTGAGCGTGGGTTCTTAAACAAAATTATGTAATGTGCGTTGACAGAAATATCCCGCTGTCCATGTTCTTGATGAAATATGTTCTGCGTTAAGAAAAACATACTTAGATTTCGATGATGCCAACCGTTCGTAAAAATATCAACCACAGAGCCGTTAGTTTCGCGCATTTGATCGTCAATTATTATTAAGACAGGTTTTTCTCTGTCAAACTGTTCCATATCAGGTAAACCCTTGTGAAATTCCACAGAGAGGTCTTTGAATAAAAGCTCTCACTGTAAAATCAGATAATTTGTTCAAAAGCTGTATCGCAGGCAGTTTCAATATTTTTTAGAAAAGCCACGGTAAAATACGATTTCCCATCACCCGACGGACCTGCAACCTTCTATCATGAATCGCTAAACGATACTAACAGATACTCTACCAGCAACCTCGTTTAAATAGATAAAATAACATCCTCTTCAATCAGAGTGCTAGGCCCAGGAACAAAATGATCTACACCCGATTTGCAACTTCCCCAATACAATCTTCACCATAACGTTTGATACAAAGGAGCAGTGTGTGCCTATCTCAAAACAACATCGCTTGGAAAATAAAAAAAATAGACTTGATCTGGTTTAAACATTCTGGTCCTAAATTTGTGAATTTTTTTATATCGCATTGATAGGTCTAATGACAGTAACTTTCGAAACTACTTCGATTACCTAAGTTTGAAAGTTGACTACCTTGCGTCTCTGTTTCCATCTGATATTTCAAGTTTGGGAGATTTCAATGTTCACAACTCTAATTGGCCCCAGTGTTCATTTACTACTAATTCTGCTGGTCATAGTGCAGAAACATTTGCTATTTCATGTGACCCCATGCAAGTGATATCTGACCATTGTCTAATAGAAATACCTTGTATTAGCCCAAATTCCTCTGTTGTTTGCAACACTGGTAGGTAGAACCTGGTGGTGTTTTAAGTCATCTAAATGGAGTAATTTACGGGATTTCTTTGCAACATTTCCATTATGTGAATATTGTTTTAAGTGGTCCTCATCTTCGGCCATTGCTCTTACAGTATCTGAAGTCATCCTCATGGGCATGGAGTTACACATTCCCTAAAAATCAAATTCGTATAGATCATTCTCATTCCAATCCCTGGGTAAATAGGGCTTGAGCTGATGCAATATCTTTGAAAAATTAATTTTATAATAATGACAATCTAATAAAACGATCTAGTCATGCTGAATACGTTGGTGTTAGAAATATCAGCAAAAGTGTTATCACTAAAGCTGAAAAGTTGTTTGGAAAACGAAAATGCAATGAACTAGTAGTCGTAAATTTTGTCAACTAAAGCCATCAGTAAAAATGTTGGTAGATCCTCATGCCCCCCCCCCCCTCCCCTGACATCCACTGACAGATCTGTTCTTCCTGATTCTGTACACAAAAGCCAATCCCTTTGTGGATCAATTTCCATCAAACTCGTGTCTTGATGATTCTGGAAAAGATGTGCCCCTAGTCACATCTTTCCTATACTCTACGAAACCAATCCATTTTCGGTACAAGCTACTAGAATCGATCCTCAGTACGATTGATCTCAATTAGGCGACTGACCCAGACGGTATTCTAACTATTGTCTTAAAGAAATGCTCCCCGATTTAGTATTAGTCCTATCTAAGCTCTATTCATTAGAATAATCCGGTGAAACAGTTGTAGTAGCTTTAGATATCTCAAAAGCATTTCACCAAGTTTGACATAAGTTTTTACCTGCTAAACTCACCTCGTTTGATTTAAATGATACGCTCATCAATTGGGTTTCTAGTTTCCTTGACAAAAGACGAACACATTGCTTTGCTGACGACAGCACTCTTCATTGTAGTTCATTTCAGTCTACTCATAATAGTAATCCACTTTCTATCTCCAATCAAAGCCCTAAAGCCGAAATGGCAATTTCAATCAACAACGACATTCAACGTATCCTTGAACGGGGAAGTAATAATTTAGTTAAATTTATTGCTAATAAAACCCAGTGTTGCCTTGTGTGCGCCAAAAGAGGTTTCCTGTTGCAAGCATGAATGGCTCAGCTACTGAATCTGCTGGCAAAGTAGGCTTTTTGTGCAGATCTAAGCAGTACTTTACCGCCCGACAACTCTTTCTGCCGTCTAAGACCCAAATTCGACCTCATCTAGAATATCTTTCTCGCCTCTGGGTTGGTGCTCCCAAATATGCTCTTGATGCCGTTGACAGTATACAAATAAGAGCGATTAGGTTTATAAATAACCCGTCCCTAACTTCTGACATACAGTCCTTTGAGCATAGAACAACCGTTTCAGTTCTTTGTATTATCGGTATTGCGCTGGTGAATTACATTCTTTGATACAATCTCGGGACACGTTTGCTAAGAATACTCGGTTGGCTAATTCACACCATCAATATGCAATACAAATTTCCTTAGTTCTTGCTTTCCTCTTACTGATGACACGACAAAATTTAAGGAAGCCGTTCACATGCATCTCTTGGCAATTCAATATCTCCCTATCTATCCTCTTAAGTGTTTCTAAGTGCTTTAGCACGGTAAGCCAAAAATCACCTGTTCAGGACTACAATTATTAAAAAAGTCCATTGGGCATAGAAGAATCGTTTCTGTTGTTTTTTTGTATTATCGGTATTGCAATGGCTATTGCTCTACTGGATTATATTATTTGATACCGTCTCGGACCACGTTTGCTAGGAATAGTCTGTTCGTTCATTCACATCATGAATATGCAGTACAAATCTTAACTTGTCGTACTAAACGGGCGTAATCCATATATTCTTATACACAGCTTCTACACTCTGGAATGATCTCCCTAGTTCCTGATTTCCGCTCACTTATGAGATGACAAAATTTAAGGTAACCGTTCATAGGCATTTTTTTGGCAATTGAATATCCTCCTATCCATTTTTCTAAGTTTTCATGAGTGCTTTTCACGGTTGGCCTAAAAAACAAGTTTATTTAAAATTTAAATTTAAGAACTGATATTTAACGAACATTAATTAATGCCGCAAGTTAAAATTTTGGATTAAATATTATGATTTAAGCAGGTCATGTTGCCACATGCCCATCATCTCGGTATATTTATTGGAAAAACACCACCGCACCTTTACAATAAGGTTAAGTTTAGCGCTAACATTGAACTATCTGAAAAAGTTGAATACAACTATAATCTGTCTCACTCTCAATTTGCAGTGCGGAAAGCAGAGTTCGAAGAAAATTTTTTAATTATATGGGAATTTTAACCACCGTTTTGTCTATTCTAAAATTTCTCTTAATTGGTCCCTAAGTATTCAACCCTGCTGTTACCTTCGGGTCTATGTGACCCGAAATCAAATTGTTGTTTAGATAACTTTTTTGTTTATTAATATCTAAACTTCGTAGTTAATGACTTTGTTTCTAATCCATTGACGAATGAGGTGGCTTGTTTGTTTTAATAAATTTGTTTCCTTATTTTTTTAAACATGATTGTTACATTGATGATCCTCGGGTCATTATGACCCTAGGTTGTAATACATTAGTAGGACGTATAAATTTGTTTTATATTGAATTATATTGAAATTTGAGGATAGATAGTATGCATATCATCACATGTTTGTTCAAATGCGAGTTACTACAGCATTTTCGGCAGGTCTGTAGCCGCGTGTGCAAATCGAAACAGGAACAGACTTGTAACTTGCAGCAGGTATAAATATCATATCGCAGTATGCAACCGACAATTTTGTTTGTTACGTTGCAGAGTAAAGAGCGGTTTGTTGTACGTACTACTAGTTCTTCTAAAGTGCTGAAATAACAATAATGGCAAAAAAATATCTTAGTGGTGAAGACTTAGAAAAACTTATTGATAATTTGAGTGACATTAGTGACGATGAAGCTTCTGAAGAGGAAGATCATATCAGTGAAGATAGTGATTATGAACAGTCAGACGATGATTTTTTCGACGATGCTGGACGGACAAATCCTACGCAATTGATGCCACCTGCTCAATCGGTTCAATCTAAAGATAATGTCATAACTTGGATGTTAGATCAATTTCCTCAATCAGGGCGTGCAACTAGTGCGAATATCATAAAAGTCTCTCCAGGTCCAACTAGATACAGCAATGCACGAGTCCAGGATGTAAAATCTACAATTCAGCTATTTTTCAATAGTTCTCTGGAAAATATAATTTTGAAAATGACTAATGTCGTAGAGTGTAGGGTGACAAGTGGCAAGACTTAGATGACATTACGTTGCAGGAGTACATAGGTTTGTTACTGTTAGCAGGAGTTTACAGATCGCATGATGAATCTAGCAGAAGTTTGTGGAATGCAGAAACAAGCAGACCTCCTTTTCGCGCAACAATGTCGTTGAAACGATATTATTATATATCACGCTTGTTTCGGTTTGATAATAAAGAAGATCGTCAAGAAAGAAGGCTACGGGATAAGTTGGCTCCTATTAGAGAATTTTGGGACAAATGGGCTGAAATACTACCAAAATTGTACGATCCTGGGCAAAACGTAACTGTGGACGAGCAGCTGGTTGCATTTAGAGGTCGTTGTCCTTTCAAGCAGTATATACCAAGCAAGGTAGCAAAATATGGCATCAAAATATGGACGCTTTGTGATAGTGCAAGTTGTTATGCTTTAAAAGTTCAAGTATATACGGGAAAATCACTTGGGGGAAAACCTGAGAAGGATCAGGGGCTGAGAGTAGTTTTAGATCTTACTTATGGACTAAGAGGTCAGAATGTAACTTGTGACAATTTCTTTACATAGTATAAATTGGGTCAAATGCTTCTCAAAAGAAATCTTTCTATGTTAGGGACTGTCAGGAGAAGCAAGCCTGAGCTACCTATCATGGAAGTAAATAACGTTGTGCATAGTTCCAAATTTTATTTTACTAAAGATACCGCAGTTGTGTCTTATATTCCAAAAAAATACAAGAAGGTCATTCTAACGAGTACGTTTCATAACCAGAAACAAATAAGCGACAGAGAAGACAAAAAACCACAAATTATACTTGATTATAATGCTACAAAAGGAGCAGTTCATACATTAGATCAGCTAATCGGTGCATACACATGCAAACGAAAAACAAATCGATGGCCCATAATCTTATTTTACAACATTTTAGATACCGGTACCTATAATGCTTTCGTCTTATGGCGCGAAATAAATCCAGACTGGAATAAAAATGTTTTGTTCAAAAGAAGACTGTTTTTGGAACAAATGGGCAAACAATTGGTAAATCCTTACATTTTGTCCAGAAAACATCTTCCCCGTAATGAACAAGCAGCTGCAATTGTAACAGCTATTCAACAACCATTGGTGGAAAATTCTACCGCACCTCTTCCTGGAACTAGCAATAAAAACAAACGAGCACGCTGCAAATTTTGCCCTTCTAAATGTGACATCAAAACTAATATGACCTGCATTAAGTGTAAAAAATATTTGTGTAAAGAACACTGTAAGAAGTATTGGATCATATCAATTATTAGACATTTTTTATTCCGTTTTCTTTTTTTTATTTAAATTTGGTTGAATTTATTGTAAGTTTCACGTTTCATATAAAAAACATTGCATTAGAGAAATAAAGTTAATAAACGTATAAAAATTGTTGTTATTTTGGTTTTACTTCATATTTCAGGAGTTCGGGTCATTATGGCCCGAAGGAGCACAAGTGTATAGTCTTATCGAGGAGAACAGCAGCGTTAAGAAATTCTGAACATTTATTGTATAAAAAGGATTTCTTTTAGTATTTTACTCCCAACGACCACTGTGTTAAAAAATTTATGAATATTTAAATTATATTACCTTCTATGGGAAAACGAACAGTATAGGCACGTATTTGAGAATAAAAAGTAAGAGTGGACATTGTGTGTCACCTTAAAAAGTGCTTGTAAAGATATAATTTGAAATTACATTAAACCCCATTCTCATTTGTAATATTTATAAATGAATGGAAGTTATTATTAGCGTATGATTAGAGAAACTATACATTAGCCAAATTAGTAAACAAACAAATATCATTTGCCTAGAGGTATTTATGGAAACAAGGCAAATACCAATAAATGACTGGACGTGCATTGTTAACATTATGCATTGTTTCAAGTTTCAATAATCAGATAAAGGGTAGAATACTAATTAAATGGGGAAATTTTAAAATTAGTTCGTTTGTAGTGATCGGTTGATTTATATCTGCTTCTATCGTGTTTTGTTATCATTTGTTATTATTCTGTAACACAGAATGTGGAAAACTCAATGAGGAAGATTGACGATATTGAATTCATTATAAAAGTAAAAGTGAAGAACATTATGAGCAAGATAATTTGAAATAAAAACTGGTGTTGTAGACAGATAATTTTTAAATTATAGATTTCTTATGACATTTTCAATTCATGTTCTGTGTCTTATTCTATTAATTTATACTTATCCCGTACGCACACGTAATTAAAGTGTATCTTTTATTGTTAAATTGTTTTTCTATATTTCTAAACAACCATTATTCACGCTGTTTAGAATCACTCAGCCAGTCATAAAATTCAGATAATAAAATACTTATTAAGGAGTAGAAGGGACAAACATGTTATTTGCGTAACTCTACCTCCATAATGGGAAAACTCTAAATGGGGTTGTAGCTGTAGTAATCAGGAGTGTAGTAATACCCAAACCTTCCCTACAATGTGTAATTAAGAATATTGTTGAAATGTATTATTACATACTAACTTATTCGACATTTGGAAACAATCCCATTTCACCTATGACAGCACCCTACTATGAGCCCCTAAACTGTATAAATTTTAATTTCGAGGGTGGTTCATTTGATTTCAAATATTACATTTTATCACAAACGTTGCTTTACTTTTGTCCAATAGTGTGTATATAATGTTCACAGTAATTAAAATCCAATTAATAGTCAAGTGTAAGATTAGTTGAGTAAAATGGAACGAAAATCACCAATCCTTAATCTGTTTCATGAAGGCAATAAGTTAAACAAATATAATTCAACAAGGCAGTTTTGATCAACATTTTAATTTTTATTTAATGAATCAACCTGATTATGAATCAACTAATTGATATTTAATTAGCTAATACAAAATTAACTGAACGAAAACGATAAACAAATAAATGGTAAACACTACATGTTTTTAAAGATTAACAAGAATGGTAATGAGCTAATTCATATTCGGTAATTAAATAAGTTAGCTAAACATACATAATTCGGCAGAACGGAATTATTCAAAAAATGTCTTCTCAATGTTGTACTAATTAAAGACATCAAGTGTGGGTAATACCACTGCCCTATTTAGCTGGAAAATTAATGTGTCCGTCAGATACAATTCAAGCTTAAATTCGAGCAGACATGGAATTTACTAACCTTTCATAAACATTGTTGAGGCGTAGGGTACTCCACGTTCGCATAATGTTGGCGTGAAGCTGGGATTCATAGCAAATCACACACTTTCTGGTCCCATGCGCAAACAGCTGCAGCCCATAGGTTTTCTATTAGGTTCAGAACCGGAGATATGGTTGGCCACTTTAAAACGTGAATTTCAGTATGCTGCCAAAACCATTCTCGACGGAAGGGTCAAGGGCGTAGCCAGGATTTATAACAGGGGGGCAAACCATGGTCCATGGTCGTTCAAAATGTAAAATTTTAGGATAAAAGAAAAGGCAAATGAAAACAAAACTTTGAGATTTTAATTATACTTAAATTAAACTAATAACATTTTTCTAGGGTTTAAACTAAATTTATCCAAAACTTTCTTCACTATGCAGTCCTGATTTTCCTTCAAAAAATTTTCGATGCACACTCATCAAACACAACCCAGTGGGTCTGTCATCACCCATTGTACTCCTGAGCCAGGTTTTTACCCTTCGCAGGGTGCTGAACGATCTTTCCACGGTAGCAGTAGTGGATGGGAAAGCACTTAATATTAGCAGTGCGTGCCTTGTTGCAGGGAAAAAAACATTAGCTTCCTCCAAAAGTCCAGCCACTTCAATGTCCTTTAATTTGTCTTCTGCTAAATTTTTTTTCTTCCACATATTGTACAACAAATCTAATTCTGCAGAGACATCACCCAACATAAAATTCCATGAAAGATTCTGCATTATTTTTGAAATCTTTTGAAGCCATTTTGAGCATGCTTGAAGGATGAAGATAAGTTAAAGCAAAAGCAGGTGTATTTTCGTTGGAGAATCTAGCATCCGAAGTTAAAGAATCAAGATAGGGGATGATTATTGACCGCTTCCAGTATTCAACTGCAGACTCAGATGGTGGATTACTTCTGTGTACTTGCTTTTGAGTGACTCGTGGTACTGACAACTCAACCCCTACTTTCTCTGCGATATCAAGTGATTTTTTAAATAATTCATAAGAAACATTTTCGACATCTTGTCGATCTTCTTTGATTACATCTAGAATATCATCAATATGTTTCTTCACCATAACCAAATCCATACTTTTACCTTGTAAAACGTTTACAACAGGTTCCAAAATTGCAGAGTACTTGCAATTATGTTTAAGCCTAAGATGAATATTGGTTTAGTAACTGCATAGTGCAATTGGTAGGCAGATTTTCTTGTTGCATAGTTTCCTTCGACAGATAGATGTTCTAGTGCTTTAACAATGTCAGTGAAGCTTTCTGAAAATTTTTTATGCTCTTATATTTTTCCGACCATCTGGTCTCACAAAGCCTTAAAAGATTTGGAACCGACTTCCTACGGGCTGGCGATTCACGAAAGAAGGTTATTGTGTCTTTAACCGTTGCAATTGTGTTTCTTATTTCTGGTAGCTTGCTAGTATCATTGACCACAAGATTTAGTCTGTGGCTGGAGCAATGGAAAAATAAAGATTTAGCGTACTTTTTTTAAGAATGGCCTGTACACCACCTTCTTTGCCGGCCATCGTGGAACACCGTCAAATCCGAATCCCATACAATTATCGGCGGAAAATTATTATCTTCTAAAAACTTTGAATTGCGCTAGCGATTGTAGAAGCATCTTGACATTTTAACTCAATGTAGCCTACAAATTCCTCCCTGATTATTTTTGGCTTTCATCATAGAACCTTAATCCAATAGAAAGCTGCTCTTTTCCAGCGATATCTGCTGTTTCATCAGCCATTACAGCATAAGCTTTTGCCCGTTTACAGTCTTCGATTATTTTTCTTTGATAACTTCACCGCATAATTGTATGATCTCATTTTGAATTGTTGGTGAGGTATAGACTGCGTTTTTTTGACATTTATCCAAATGCCTCTTTAGCTTCTCATCACCAGAGTCAATCCTCAAATTTAAAAGGTCAAAGAAAACTCCCTCATTTCCTTGTTTTCCTCTAAGCGGCAAATCATGAATTCCACAAAATATTATGCATGAAATAATTGCTGACAATATTTGTTTATTTTCTTCAATCGTTTTATGGTGCCCTATTTGCAACTGGACATCAACAGGAGCATTTTCAAGAAATGCTTTTGCAGATTTGTGGTAATGGCTGCCAACGTGCTTTCTACAATCTTCATGTATATCCTTGAACTTCATGTAAGGCAAGTTATTGGCACAACTAACATAACGACCAATGTCATTTTCATGGTAGCCATCTGCCATCGCGTTCTTCAGTTTGTTTAGAGGTCCCAGTTCCAGAGACAGCTTCATGTAGATTTGAAGAACTACTTAAGCCTCCTTCAAAAATAGATTCCGATTTTGATGTTCCGACCATTTTATTTTCATCTTCATCACAATCATTGCTTCCACTTCCACTACTGTCATCATGAACTTTTTTCCGTTTTAGAGATTTTTGACCTAAAAATAATAACCTAATATCATTCTTGTTCTTAGTCACTAGTATAAAAATTAGTATAAAACAAAACTACCATGTAATGATAGCTTATAATGTGGTATACTATATCCGATGTTAATATTTTTTCTCTAGATTAAAAACACAAAATGAAATTAATAGCACGTATAAAGTGCTGTTTGATCTTTAATATGTGAAAATTTCAAGTTTTTATATTTAGTCCCATTTGAGATATCAGCTGTCAAAATCGGTGCATTATTGTAATTTTTGTTATAATTAGAAGGCAAAAAGTCGGTATCATAATAATGAAAAATATATAAAATTATATTAATAATGCACAGAATCTTTTCCCAAAGCTAATAAAAATTGTTTCACAAAGATACAAGCAAAGAGTAAAGAGCAATTGGCAATTTTGTAAAGGGCTGCAATTGAATTTTTTCCAAACGTTGCGATACAAATAATTTTGAACAAAATTAACATCGGATATAACATATCTACATTATAAGCTATCATTACATGGTAGTTTTGTTTTATTTGGTGCTGGTCGAGCAACCAATTTTCAAATTTTTGGACCATTTCTAATGCAATGACTCTAAAGTTTTAATTAAAAATTTAATTTTCTACTGAAATTATTTAACTTACCTTTTTGTAACCAATTTCTTATATCCATATTGTCTTTCCTGTGATTTCTGTCTCTTTATTCTGTGGTAAAACTATTGTTACGGATTTTCCCTCTAACACTGATAACTATTCACACTAACTTTATTTAAAACCAATAAAGTTAACAAAACAACACAAATATTCACTTTCTCAACACTTTTTAACTATTCCGCTTTTAAATCTCGCGCCTCGCTTTCTATTCGCCGTATGCAACTTCGTATCCTGCACTAAGAAAACCAGTGGCGTTTCGTTACACTATTAAATAGGACACTGTCGCTAGACAAGAGCACTTACACACTAACTCAATAGTTGTTGCAAAAAATATTGTCCTATGTTAGGATTTGGAGCAAGTTGTGTCTTAACCACTTGATAGTTTTGCACGAACTGCACTCGGGCGTGACATTTTTCCGTACACTGACGATCCCGAGTCTCGTCCAGGCAACTTTTGTTTTAACTTGTTTTAACTTGTTGGTGCAGGTCTTACGTACGTTATAAGAGTATTTATTTCGGATTCTGATGTAGGATTGTGTATTGAATGTTTCAAAATATTTCACACTAAAACTACTTATTGAGTAAATTTATTTTAATTAATTAATAGGATTAAGAAATGTAGTTAAATGAAAACAAAAAAGAGACAATTTTTACCATTTTTCTCAAAATGTCCGACTGTTAAGTGGTTGAATCGAACACTAAAATTGACGTATCCTGAGAGTAAATCGAACACTCGTTTTTATCCAATTCTGGGTGGGACAATTCTGGTGTGCACCAATGCATTAAATGCATAGATCGAAAACGCTATTAATATATATTTAGCACTATGTCAGTTTTTCAAACAGTTTTGTTTTTTGCTGATGAAATATATTTTAGTTACAAAGGACACGCGAATAATTTTATTTATTATAGCTTATTAATTAATTTTAAAATGTTCATAAAAGCAACCAAACGACCACAACAACAAACAAAATATATAAAACAGATAACAAAAAAAATATGCAGAACAGAAAAATATGTATATTTTAGATTTAATTTTTTGTTTATTAAAATTTAAAAATTATTTAATTTATTTTTGCTCTTCCAGGGGGGGGGGGCAGTTGCCCCTCCCTGCCCTTAGCGGGCTACGCCCATGGGAAGGGTCATGTTTGACAACAACTATTTCGCTTTCTGAACACATAGCCCTAACGGATGATAACATGACATTTTCCAGTAAATGAACATACGGTTGAAAAGTAATTCATGCATTTACAGTAAAAAGGTCTCCCAGAGCTGCATACCTTCTGATTATACGACGACTACAATTGATCGGCTGGATGTTACACCCACTGTTACTGGTTCTCCATAGCGTCTTTCGGAAATCGTAGACGAAGAAAATGTTTTTTTGTCGCTAAAGATAACACGATCTGAATTTTATTCAGCGTTCGCACGACAGAATTGTAGACGTCGTCGACCATGCTCGATTGATATTAAGGACTTCCTAGCGGGAATACGATTATGAATGCCGATAGAATGCAGTTTTCGTATGCCTCCCCTGGCAATACTGCCACAGGTTTTCCTCATCGCTTACTTGTATGTAAGAGACGATTATTTCTGGTCTCCTCCTGTTATCTTCTGATCTATCTTCGCATTTGTTGTGGCTATAAAAATCTGGAGAAACCTTAAAATTACCAGTACGATTTCCTAGACATCCACGTGTGTTCTTCAAATGGTTTTTTGATCGTATCCACAAAAAATATTAGAAAACATGAAAGGAATTGGTGAAATGGTATGAAATGAAAGTTCAGCATACCTATTACTGTATTTTAAGTGACTGGATGAGCGGTATGTTGGTTGCCTATACTACAGAGTTTACCTGTTCGACGATCATTACTTCTGTCAGTAACTGTACATCGGTAATATGGTATCTTTGTAGGTCATACAAGCTGTACTAAAAACTAAGAGTGATACAGACAAATCGTTAATGATGTATCACACGAGACAGGAATGTACTACGATCTTCCTCAAGGATGTATTTTGGGGACCCTGTTATTTTTTGTTTTATTTTGCAGTCAACATTCGTAGTGCATTATAATTTGGATGGAGTAATCACCAGTATACGGATGATATGAAACAATATAAATAGAGTTTGCTAGATGAAATTAATACTCTTATTGAGAAACTTCAAATATAGTAATATGAGAAACATCAAGAATAGAAAGTGGACCAACAACGTTAAAATCAGGATTTATTACCGTTTTGTCGATTCCTGTTTCGTCTATCGCCAGAAAAGTTCTCTTTTTGTCTACGGACCTTGTAACCCCTAATTAACAATTCCCATTTCGTTGATTCCCTTGTAATCCATGAAAGGCGCAACATCAAAGTATTTCCTTTGGGTTTAATTTTAATGTAAGATTTCTATATAATATGATAAATATTGTTGAAATAACTCAATAACTAGTAAGTATAGCCAGCATTGTAAAATGTTTAGTTTTTATATTCTGTGCTTCTCTGCCATACTTTATTCTGACATGAACTGAGACAAGTACCAAGATTAAGAAGATACATGTTTTGTGAGAAGTGGCTGAACTAACAGTGCAGTGATATGAAAATGTAAACTTTCACCATTATCACACATAATAAAATACTTATCTTTTTTGGGTTTTTTAATGGTGTAATTAAATTATACAATCTAAACGTTTCGATAACACTTACAGTTATCTTCGTCAGTACAATATCTATTAAAATTGTTAAAGATGTTGTAAACAATTTTGTCAAAGTTGAAAAATTAAAACATAAACATCAGCCTGCTGTTAATATTGCAGTTTGGGAAACGTATATAGCCAATATTAAAAGCAAGCTGATGTTTATGTTTTAATTTTTCAACTTTGTCAAAATTGTTTACAAAATCTTTAACAGTTTTAATAGATATTAGTACTGACGAAGATAACTGTAAGTGTTATCGAAACGTTTAGATTGTATAATTTAAAATACATCATTAAAAAACCCAAAAAAGATAAGTATTTTATTAACAGTGCAGTGAAATTTGCAAATTTTATATAACTGTAATGAAACATATTCATTATATTTTCTTTATTTAACTAAAACATTGTATATGTTACGCCGAATCCGCGGAAGTGCATAATACATGTGAACGGAAAAATTTTGCCTAATTCATTCATTAGGCCCCTTACTTGCAGATTACATCAATTAAGCATTTTTTGAAGACCTCGTTGCATATTTCATGAAATTTGCAAACTAGTTATCCCATTATCTGATAATTAGTATCAACTAAACGGAATCATTGTAGAATGCAAATTGATTTTATTGAAAAGTTACAAAATGCAGATTTTCTAATATAATAATAAATCATGGATATCATATTAAAAACATAGAAAAATTCTAATACTATATATTAGTTACATTAACTTATATTATGTTTACTTATTCATGGTTATTACATGATTTACCAGTATGACACGCTGAATTGCACGAATATTTACTTTTAACACATTTGCATTTATTTGTAATGCATCCCGTGTATAATTGCACCTCCGGTAGCCTTGTGCGGAACCTACAGAGTCCATACGTACAAGTGCCCTTATATTATACTCATTCTTAAGCACGTTATTGATTTTCAATTTCTTGAAACTAGTCGATTGCAAACAGTTTCTCTCCAACTATGTATTAATAATCCCATGCTTTGTTCCTACTCTAAATTTCCCTTCTTTTTCTTCTATAACTACTCCAATCAGGTTAGCTGGATCACTTCTTCCTCTGTCAAACTCACTAATACCTATAATTGAAAACATAAAGAGAAATAGAATAAAGGAGAAAAATACCTTACATTATTTTTTTACCTATTAAAACATTGTCACCTGTCGCTAATGGTTCAAGTCTTCTGTTGGACCTCTCTACCATTTTCCTGGCTTGCTTTAATATACTTTGATGAGCGATCCTTCTTAGATTCAGAGCTGGATGTCCTTCCTCTTCAGAAAGTTTTGCTCCTTCATTGGTGGGACTGGCCAAGTCGTTTTTATCTTTACCTAGTACACTCATGCCTGTATAAACAAAACATAAATAAGCAAAGAGAAAGAAGTAAATATCAATTTCTTACTTGTTGATGGTCGTTCATGGTTATAAATTAGATTTTCTTCTATATTTCCATCTATTACTATGTTTGCTTGCTATATAAGAGATTCAAAATCAGTTTCGTTGTTTGATAAGTCAGCAGTTAGTTTTCCTTCATTTCTATTGCTCCTTCATTGTTATGGATTGGATTTTCTTCAACATTTTTATTTATTACTATGTATGCTTGCTGTATAAGAGAGTCAAAATCAGTTCCGTTGTTTGATAAATCAGCAGTTAGCTCTTCTTCATTTCTATTTGCTCCTTCATTGTTATCAATTGGATTTTCTTCAATATTTTCATTCATTATCGTATCAACAGTATCCACAGTTCTTCGTTTTTATTTATCTGTAGTAGCTGTTCTAGATCCTCCTCTAATATTCCGTTAGAAATTGCTTCCAAAAATTCTTGTGGTACCTTAGAGCGCAAACCAAGCTTTGGGTTTTGTCCAAACATAGCTTTATAAGGCTGCATCTTGATAGCTTCATGATAATTCGTATTCAGTGCCCATTGAACATATCGCAATCCTGTAGACCGCGATGAAGTCTTATTATCACGCATCTACGCGATTAATGAGTCTTTCACACTAGAATTGCTTCTTTCTTCACATCCTTGACTTTGAGGAGTGCCTAGGTCTGCCGTTCATTAAGAGCAAGTCTTGCCAAAGGGTTGCTAACTCTTTTATGATTTTTGCAGTGAATTCTCTGCCATTATCAGATTGCAAAACATGTGGCGCTCCAAAATCAGAGAATATTCCGAATAACTCTTTTGCTACTTCACTTGCTTGCTTAGAAGTCAAAGGCCTCAATAAACTGAACTTCGTCAAATGTTCTTTATAGTGCATTATGTACCTGTATGAACCGTCAGGTAAACTTTGGAAATCGATTAAATCCACTTGTGCTCTTTGATTTAAATCTCGGGTAACTAACGGACGAACTACAATGCCAACTTGTGTACTTTTCTTAGTTTTTTTCTGTGCAACGCTCACATTGTTGAATATGCCTTTTAATCATGAACATCGGAATATTTTCATAGTGTTCTGCAACCTTTTTGTATATTTTCTTTTCTCCTTTATGTCCGCAAGCCACGTGCAAGTCTCGGATAATATTGACTGCATGATTCTTGGTTGTCGTAATTCTGTTATCTTTAATAGGACACACTTTCGTTACTCCTGCTAAGTTTATTCATTTAAATGAACTTTTATATGACAGAATTTGCGATCTTTGTTGACATTAGGTTGTTGCTGATTTGTAGATTTTAAAATTTGCATTACTTCGTTTTCCTCCTTTTCCGTCCACAAGAGGCTTCTCCTTTCTGCCGTTGTAATTTCAGACATTTTCTGATGCCCCTTTTAACAGGTGATAACCTTAATAACAGCACTAAAAGTACTTCCGCACTTGTCACAACATTATAACTTTGAAAAACATAACCTATAATATTCAATTTTGCCGTATACGTGTAGTAGGCAACAATATCAATGCCAAATTCATGTAGTCAGCAATGTTTAGCACGTTTTCATGTAATAAGCAGAGTCATTGCCGATTCCATGGATTAGGTAAAATTTTGCCGTTTACATGTATTATGCACTTCCGCGGATTCGGCGTAACATATATACCAAATGCAGATAGTTTTATGTAATAATTAAGTAAAACATGTCGCTCAAATATCTTCACCTGATGAATGACGAATTCATACTTACTTATTCCTCATATATTTATTACTGTGTGTGATAACAACAAATACTCTTGACGATTCTAAAAAAAAGCTCAACTAGTGACGAAATTCTCGTTTGGGGAAACTACAAACCACCGATCCCCGACTCCTAATTTTGGTCTTATTTAGATGATTTTCCTTTGAAATGCGTAAAGTTTACCTATATCTACATGTTTACAAAGAGTTCGGATATGTTTGAAAAAACCGAAAAGCTATTATACGAATTAGCACCATATGAATAATTTTAATACGATGCGGTCGATCCTTGTGACATTTAAAAGGCGCCGACTGAGTTTTTATTTTTCTAGTTCTATATTATGTACACTATTAAATTATAATCAAATGCCGTTTAGACTTCAAATTTGAGCGACATTCAAACACGTTCGATGTTTTTTAAATGAGAAAAATTGACGGGCCAATAGAAATGGAAGGGAAATGGGTGTCCTTGATGTCTTTCGACTACTTTCATCCAAATAAAGCAGGAAAAAGGAGGTTTGTTAAAATCGCACCATTATTTCGGATGTAATGGGGTTTTAAAGTTTAAACAGAAAAATCCAAAGCTGTAATAGGCTGTGAACATTTTTTGTTCAATATGAAAAAGTAAACTTTCACCACTATTGCATATAATTAAACTACTTACCTTTTGGGTTTAAATGGTGTACTATATAAATATAGTCCGTAGCAGAGGATGATGAATATAGAGGAGAAAAAAGAAAAACACTGAATAGGCAAGAATCTTGCTCTATAGTAGAAAGCATTACAAGAGGCCAAATAAGCACAAAGAAAAAAAGTTGGAAGTCCTCCCGCAAAATCTAGGTTATCCCGAAGGGATTCTAGTGTATAAAATTGAACTCTAATATTATCCTAGTTATTTACTATACTTTTATTATTTTTTTTTTAATTTATTTTGAAATTGTGATCAGTGACGAAAGCTATGATCAGAATTGGGGGCTTAATAAACATCTGTATGAGGATGTGCTAGACTTCAACACGACTAAAGCTCTATCTTATAACTGCCTCTATACAATTGAAGAGCTTAAAACCTCTCTGGATCTGGCGAAACCCACTGAACTATCAGAAAATTGTGGGCCCATCTCATTAACTTTCGCGATTCAAAGAGCTCGTGCATATCCGAAACATATGGCGGCAAGTAGAGATATAATAAAAATAATGTATGAATCAGGTATAAGGGGAGAAATGGCAAACTTTATACAAGACTTTCTACTTTCCCGGGTATATCTAATCCGATTAAGTAGTGTTGATTCTTCACGAGGATTAACATTCTAACTTCGAATGGGGTAGCTAAAGTTAAAACACAGGAAAATGTTGATTTGTGTTTACAATGCGTTGTTGAGACAACCAAATAATGCATAGAGTAGATAAAGTAGTAGAAACATCAAAATCGATTGGATTCAGACGTTTTCCAATGATAATTATAGCAGTCCACCTTTGTAAGTTAAGGAAATTTTATTTGAAACCAGCTTTACGAATGGAATGTAACGCTATAACCAATCAGAGTGTGATAAAATTTCTGAGTATATTGCTCGGAGGAAACACACTCACAGTGCCTGGCCAAATGTAAACGTGCGCTGAATCTCAATTGATAGTAAAATGTTACTCTTCTTGCACAATGTGGAGCTATTGTATTTTATTCAGCACTAAAATTATCCTCAGTCTTTATTTTTAAAGCATCTGAGTAGTAATTGGTGCTATCCGGACAAGTCCACATAAGTCTCTTGGATGTGAGGCAGACTATGAATTACTTTTACTAAGAATGATATTGTTACTATTGTACGGTGTCCGAATCAATACACAACCAAACCATGGTTTATACAATTTCACGTTTTACATACCAGCATATACAATATTTGTGAATACACCAACAATTACACGGCCTGTCATAATAAGATATTATTTTGAATTAAATCTAGGTGGAAACAAGGTACCACACCGATTTTAATGCCAAATAAACTAATATTCTCCACGGTTCAGAATGGAACACATTTTTATAGACTATATAGTAACACACCTCAAAGAAAAAACTCACCCAAGATATACCGTCAAAACATTCCTAGACTCAAATATATATATATATATATATATATATATATATATATATATATATATATACTGCACGTATTGCTACTACTGATGTAGTTTAATGGGAACTGTGTTTATGTTGGTGACGTTTCGGCCAGATCACAATAACCATTTGCCAGCCTTTTATTCTTGATTGAGTCATTCGAGCAGAACTGATGTTACATACTTCTGGTTGATGTTTATACACTATGCTGCTTTCTCTTTTTGTTTCACTTTCCATTTTTTCTGGAGTTGGTGTCGACTACCCTTTTTAGTAGTGATTGAATTATTTACTTTCTTTTCCTGTAGTTCTTTCTATTGTCTTAATACAGGTTTCCAAGTTGTGACTAGCCTCGTTACATCGCCTCTTGTGTTTAAATTGTTAGGCCGTTCTCAACTTCTATGGCTTCCCGTATTATCCTTTTGGTGGTATATTCCATATTTGCAATAATTTTGGTGTTTTTAAAATCAATGTTGTGCTATGTACTTATTACATGTTGAGCCAAAGAAGATGTTTGTTGTCTTTCCTTCACTGCGTTCTGGTGTTCTTCTCTTCTAAAATTCTCTCGTTTATTGGTTTGCCCGATGTATGAATTCTCGCAATCTAAGCATGGTAATTCGTATACCCCTTGTCCTTCCAGTTCCACTTTAGTTTTAGGGTTTGATATTACTGATTTTCTTGTAGGTATTAAACGTAGTCTTAATATTGCACTTTTTTTAAATTTTGCTGATTTTGTCCGTTGGGCTTTAATGTATGGCAAACATACTGTTGCTGTTGGTTTGTCCTCCTCTTTATCCTCTTATTTGTGTTTACTGTTCGGACAAGCTTTATTGACGTTATTATCTATTCTGTTGAATATAGAAACAAAAAAAAAAAGAAAGGACTACGCATACTTCAACAAATGAAAATGGTAGGTCAAATAATTATTTTGTTTATTTTTTGGTTAAAGCTGAGATACTTTTAAGGAAAATAATTTAAAATTTGCCATTTTTTTTTAATTATATTTCGGGTATGAGTTGGACTACAACCGGGCAAAATTTGTAAAAAGTTGTCTGGTGTATTATCTTTAAAATGGTATATCACAATGTAAGGTTGTTACACGTGGAGGGAGGCAATCTCTAGCAAATGACGAAATCGTCGGATTTCACCTCTTACCTACTTATGACGCTACGTTGATGATTAGACAAACTTAACAATATTTTGGAAACAATTTGAAAAAAAATGTGTGCCCTATTTAAAACTTACTGTTCTTCATACAAGTTGGAAAATTTTCAAAGAAGGCCAGAATAAAATTAGTTTGCTTGTGACCATAAAGGAATTTGAATCATTAGGTAGGGATCTAGCCCTCTGAAACTTATGGCGTTTGACATAAACGTCATTTTGGGAGGCACCTACTTTTAAATTTCAAATAGTTAATAACCATGTTCTCTAATTTGGAGTACCGGAACATGTTCTATGTCTATGGTTTTGTCGATTGAAATGTCGAAGCAGCTGTCCGGAAATATGCAAGACGTTTCCCGACTCGACGTACTTCGCACAGAGGTACTCTTGTATCATCACTGATTCGTACAGGCAAGACTGGGTATTCCGCGAGACCATGAAACAAGAGAAAGTGGTGAAAATGCAAATCTCGATACCAGATCTGTGGTAGTGCTAAGTGGAACACCACAGGGCGATTAGGGACTCAAATGCAAATTTCGAAAACCTCGGTGCATAGAATATTAAGATGAAATGGACTTCACCCATACGATTTTACAAGGGTTCAACGCTTGCATCTCGAAGATAATGCTACGGGGATGCAATTTCGCAATTGGTAAGCAGATATGTTAAGAATCTGAGGGCTGATGAAGCAACATTTACCCGTTCAGGGATTGTAAATCTTCATAATTACCATCAATGGTGTGATGAAAATTCCCATTGCAGAATAACACGCCCATAACTGACTTTATCTATCGTAATTTATATGCCCCCTTTAAAACGATTATTTATTAATTTATATGTTCTATATTGTTCGACAGAGATACGAAATTTTCTATAATAGGACAACTCAAATTACTTTACACGAGTAGTACATAGATGAATAAAATATGTCTATGTACATGTACCCTATTAATTTTGGCAGATCAATTTGAGTAGTCATGATTAATTGTATTGAAATTACAAGAGACATCGTCAAGAAACGTGCTCTTAATAATAAATACGGTTTAGGTGTGAGGAAGTGCAAGTTTCAGAACGGCAAAAATTTCTAACCGAATTTAAAAAGGAAATGCGGAATAATATATGAGGGAGTCTTGGTTGTGTAATAAGCTGCATAAAAATTGAATACCCTTGCTCTAGGGAAAAATTGTGCACTAATCTTACCAACACTAACTAATTTCACTCATAATTTAATAACTGATTCCAACATAATGCCACTAATTTCAATTTAATACCACTAATTCCACACTAATTCGCTATAAAATCACTAATTCGCTCTAATATCATTAATTCCCTGGTAACACCATTAGTTTTACTGTCAGACAACTACTTTCTCGTTAACTATATTACAATGGTGCTACTTCTATTAATAGTACCATTGCAAATACAATAAATTCAGGATACTTACTACCAATAATTTAATTTTAATTTTTTGCCGTAGTTTTATTAATATTGTTTAGATAATATAAGCATTACACCGAAGAAACCTTTAAATACCAATATAGATGATGTCTTGTGAATGTTCTTTCTTGAGAAAAATGAACTATTAGTCATGGAGCTTTGTCGGTCTGTCACTGCCCTTACCCTTAAATAGCTAATATATCAAATCCGTAAATTATAAGTTAAATGATCGCATAAGTCATCAATGAATATAAAAATAATAATGGTTCCAAGTTCAAGCCCTAGATGAAGCAGAAAACAACGACGACCTATGTTAGTTATACATTACGTACGGCGTTCGTTTAGTTACATACGACTCGCACTAATCCGACATTATTTAACTTACATGTAAGGATGGAATTAAAATACGACCAAACGTCTGTGTGTATATACTACGTCAACTTGATTACGTTTATCAAGGCTTCCTAAGTTAACACAGTGAGCTGCATTAGGTTAGTGTGATCGGCGCTCCATAAAGCCATGTTAATACGGCGAAATATAACTTGAGGATAAATTCGCGAGTGTATGATCAGGTAGAGCAGCGATACACATACCGCGGGCCGCATGCGGCCCACTATCGATATTTATGCGGCCCGCCAACGAATTTTAAAAATTGTTCAAAAAACTACAAAAGTATCTTTAAGTACCTACTACTTTCTTGTTCAGGTTTATTACGTAGGACAGGTATTCTACTCGCCACTCCAAGCATATTGTTACAAGACTAGAAATCATTCGAATCAACTAGATTACTCGAAGATTCGCGAAACACGTCGGTATTATCCCCGAACAATGTGGAAGATTCTCGATGTTTGGTAAGTCGTATAAATGCGACGCATCGCTCGGTACCGGGGCAGTTAAGTTTTAACTACGGACAAGTGACGTTGCACTGATTGAACTGTAATCTGTGACGAATAAATATTTCGGCGTTCGAACCTACGTAACAATATAATATCAATTTTGGTATGGATAAACCAGTCCCCAGTAACAAACGCAGTCGTAAGGTTGAAGATGAAAATCGATAGTTTCAAACATATTTGGACCAAAAAATACTTTTTTATTTCATCGCATAACAAAATTGTCTGTTTAATATGCAAGAGTAGTGTTTCTGTTAAGAAGGAATATAATGTGAAAAGGCACTATGGAACCCAGCATCCTACTTTTACCAAATTAACTGGCGAAAATCGAACGCAAAAAATTTCCACTTTAATCGAGTAATAAGCCTTTTAAAGATGGTGAGTTTGTTGAGCAATGTTTAGTTTCAGTTAAATCGGATGACTGTTCAAGAAGAATTGCCGTATTAGCGGCTAATATAGAAGAGAAATTAGCTACGAAATCGAAAAGTTTTGACTATTTTTCTATAGCACTCGACGAATCTACAGATATAAGTTCCACTGCTCAACTCTTAATATTTTTACAAGGTGTAACGCACAATTTTGAAGTGTGTGAAGAACTGATTGGAATGAGTTCTTTGACAAGTCAAACTAAGGGGAGTGACATACTCAAAGGTCTTTTGGAAAAATGTTCTGTAATGGATTTGGATTTAATGAAAATATCTGGAATTATGACTGACGGAGCACCTTCAATGGTTGGAAGTACATCTGGGATAGTAACTATGTTAAAAGAGTATTTACAAACTAAAAACATAGATACCAAGGAATTAATGTAGTTTCATTGCATTAACATCAAGAGGCCCTTTGTTCAAAATTATTGGGATTTGAAAATGTGATGAAAGTTCTAGTACCTACTGTAAACTTTATAAAATCACGAGGTCTCAATGACCGACAATTCAAACAATTTCTCGAGGATATTGAAAGCGAATATGGCGATCTCCTGTTTTACACTGAAGTAAGGTGGCTAAGTCGTGGATGGGCACTAGAGCGGTTTCTTAACTTGATTGAAGAAATCAAAATATTTCTGGCGGAAAATAAAAAGGACGTCCCCGAACTCGACAGCCCTGATTGGCTGTGCGTTTCTTGTAGACATCACAAATCACTTGAATGTCTTAAATACGCGACTCCAAGGCAAAGATCTATTGATTTCGCAGTTATACTCTCATGTTTCGTCCTTCCAATGCAAATTGAGTCTTTTCAGAACACAAATCCATTCAGCCAATTACAGCCATTTTCCGAACTACAAAAAAAAATGGAGAAATTCAATAAAACTGACGTATATTTCGCTTATGTTGAAACAATTGATATTTTGATACAAGCTTTTCAAGATCGTTTCGAAGATTTCAAAAAAGTTAAACCTCTATTGGACATTTTCAGCAATCCTTTCAACATTTCACCCGAAAATGCGCCGGAATCGATGCAGCTGGAATTGATACACATGCAAAATGAAGGTAATTTACTCAACTTCTATCGTTGCGTTGATAAAAACGCTTATAAAAAGTTGCGAATAAATGCATTGAAACGCGCAAGCTTATTTGGATCGACGTATATTTGTGAACAGACGTTTTCAGTGATGAAACTTAACAAAACAAAAAATCGAAACCGTCTGGCAAATGAAAATTTGGAAGAAATTTTACGTGTGGCGACAAGTAATGTGGAGTCAAATATAAAAAAAATTGTTAGTTCAATGCATTGTCACGCATTAGAATAATAAAACATGGAATATTACATTGTAATGATTATATTACATTACTATTTAAAAATAAAAATGTTTGTGTTAATAAGTATTGTTTGTAGTGGCCCGCCCTTGGCTTATAATTTTCCCTGTTCCCTATAAGTCTGTGCATCCCTGAGGTAGAGTTTTTAAGAGAAAGATTAAATAGAACACCCAATGGGTTTTTTAAATATTTGTAGACAATATTTTACCAGAAAACTGGAAATCTGCTCATGTCCATCTGTTTTATTATTAGCTAATCCATTCCCAATTTCTTGTGGCGTGTCGTACATAATATCGTGTTTTCTCATTTTACATACAATTCTAGAAGTGCCATGTTTACTAATAATATAATTTTTGTACGATACTTTGATAGGTGATTTAACTAGCCTCCGATAGTGTTTAAATTTTTCCAGATCAGAATGATGTTTAGTTTTAATACGAATACGAGTATAACAGATTATTTTCGTATGTAAACTACTTCCGATAACTACATCTCGCACTACGATAGTATCGTATCAGCATCATTACAATTATTTAAAAAAGACCCACTTTATATAATTAGCTTTCTTAAAATTGTAATAATGCTGGCTACGATTTATAAGAAACGGTGACTGCTCTCATATTTACAATTAACATTAATCAAGAACGCGTGATGTTGAAAATCTTCATTAGTCATAGTCATAGTTTCATATAAACAATTTCTTATAAGTAAGCCCAACTTTGATTAATTATTAGCTTTGATTATTAATATGAGAGATATCTTAAAATCCCCTAATATTCACACATATTTCGTGTATATGTTTATGTAACGATAAGACTAAGAAAGGAAGATGCTACCTAATTAAATATAAAATGCGTAGTTTTAAACAATGTACTATCCTACATTTCAGTACGCCTTTGCTCACGCTCAATACAAATGACGGTTATTCTAGTGACGTCTTTAAGGGCGTTTCTGATAAATTGGGATATTATACTTGAGCAGGCAGCACTCCCAAACTGTATTTTCTAAATGCCGAATGTCAGTAAATGGTCCACTTTAACAGAACTTTTGCTTTAAATAACTCCATAAGAAAAATTCTAAGGGTGTCAAATCGGAAGATCTGGGTGTCCAATAATGCTCCCAGTCTTGTCCTATAATGCTCCCAGTCTTGTCCTATAACTTTTACTCTAAACATTTGATTGGTGTTTTTCTTTACTGCAACAGTTTGACGTATTTGTGCGCCATCAGTACCGTAGATTTTGTCTGGTATTAAGGTCCATATACAAATCCTCACTAATCTCATTAGCTAAAAAAAATTCGGTACCACTCGGCTGACATATGGTCCAACTATTTGATTGACAAATATTCCGCAAGAGCAGCACACGTTGGTTTTAAATGAGTACTGACCCTGACATTCGATTATAAAACCGGGACTTTATTGAGGCCACTATCGCGGATTTTAGGAAGTTACATTTGAAGAAGAGGTTGCTTCTCCTTTGCATAAAATTTTACACAGCAATTGAAAATCTTCCTCTTTCTCTTCTTAAGACCAAAAAGAAAATCCCAATTGGACATCAAAATCACAATTATTTTTAATAAAGTTTCCTAATACTTATAATTGTTTGTTTTCGTAATATTTTCAATAACATTTAGACAAACATTAAGTTGGGCGTTTTCAGTGTATTTACTAGGAATATACGGTTATCTAAAATGATTTTCTACGAAAAGACTTAGCTTAAAATTTGCCATTATTTTTTCCTCAGTACTATATTGAATATTTCTTTCTGTAAATTATGGATTATTGAAAATGTTTAGTCTCTTTTCGAATGCTGTGCCAGACTGTTACACGACCAAACCGCACTAGGCGTCGTGCATGCTTACTAATGTAAGCGGGTTGCCAAGCCAGCTAACGGGGAGATGGGCGTGGTCGAAATAATAAGTAAAATGAATGATTAATATGCTCAAACACCTTACACCTACATTCAAACAGCTCAGTCCGGGAAAATATGTCTCTAGGCGCCACCACAATCGAAACTTTGCTAAAATAATTGTCTTAAGCTGGATGTTAATTAACCCTACTTGATTGTGGAAAGTAGGATTGTGCTTACTCAGTAAACTCCTATACGAAGGTTCTAAAACAAACACTCGTCCCAAACAATTCAACTCAAACTCAAATAAATTTAGACTACCCAGGTTATTAAAACTTTTGAATACACCTCGTAAACTAAAATATCCAAAACAAAAATTATAATACGGTAACTGAATATTTTCTGCGTATCCCTCGTATAGTATAACGTTAAATTTCTACTTATTACTGAATAAAATATTTCTTCATCCAATATTCGGTAATTAATTTTGAAATTCTAAATAAAGAAGATCAATGTCTTCGGCGTAATAAATGTTACTTCAAAATAATCTCTCTGAATCGTAATAGACATCCGTACCTGTATAATTTCTCAAAACTCTTGTCTTTAATTATACTTTAATTGTACTGCGTTAAATAAACTAACATGAAAAATTTTGCAATCAACCTGGCTAATAAAACCTTTCAGGTTGTCATAAATCTGAAAATTAAAATATGCAAAGCTTACTTTTAAAATTGTCAAAACTAGATCACCAATTAAGTAAATGTTACAACTGTGTTTCATACCTGGCTAAATAAACAACAGAATAACAATCAACGGTAAATATATATATTGTCCTGCACAAAATAAAACAAAAACACAAATATCTACATAAATTACATCAGCGTGGTTGAAAGTTAAACCACCAAATACCACTTTGCATTCTTACTACTAAAACAAACCATACAATAAGACTCAAGAACGATTATCTCTTCCTTTCAAAACTACTTAATAATTTAAACAACAATACGCAAATAAACTAAACAAAAGATAATCGGGCTTAAATGAGTTCTTAAAATTCCTAAATCTAATTTCTTACTTAAAATTGTCCATTAATCCTTGCTTTTCTTTCTTCTTCTTCCGTAAATCAAATTATTTTAGTCCATTTGTAATCCTTAAATTGCATGAAGCCACATAACCAGTGCTTCACAATTTCACAAACACTTATTCCTTTCTGTAGTCACAAATAGTCTAATAACACGTAATAAGCTGTACAAGTTTGGTTGCCTCTTAAAATTTCTAGCAACCTTTAGGAAATTTAGTCCTTCCTTACACAAATAAACTTTTAATGTCACATAAAATTAACTTAACATTGGCTTAATTTATTACGAAAATTTCGTTTACTTAAAGGTGGTCTCATAAATAATTTTAACTCAATATCGGTACAAGAACACGCGCTAAACTTGACGCTACTAACGTTACAACTGTTATCTTTATTCAAATCTGCTTACGCACTTATTATTTTCTTGAAGAAAAACACAAACTAATTTTATCTTCAATCTCAATTTTATTATTGTTTTATTTATGAATGTCTTTTACGATTCATCCCCGGTTCGGGTTACGCAGTTGTTGTTTTCGTTCAAACTCAATACACTCGCACTCAAAACACGTCATACACGTCATTATAACATCCTACATACAGGGTGCGTCAACGCAACCTGACAAGACATTGAAATAATTTCTATTTTTTCCTGACGAAATAACGTTGTTAAGGTACAAAAATAATTTAAGTTTGACAATTAGATCAATAGTTTGATACTACACAGCATTTTGTTTGTTCTGGCTTACATAATTTATTTAATTAATAACGACTAGGCATTCTTTTCCTTTAAGTTATTTTTAATTTTGTTCAAAAGTGCTACTGGTAATTCTGTTTAAATTGTTATAATTCAGGTGTATTTATTAAATAAAAAATTAACCAGTTTTTGATTTTTTTTAAAAACCATAAAACTGTTAAACTTTCCACCCATGCTTAAGTTTTTAGACCGTAATTCTAATTTCTTTAAAAAATGACTTTCCGAATAATAATTTATATTATAAAATCTAAAAAATTCGACATGTTGCTTATGAAGAAGTAAATTTATACCGATTATGTCAACTTTTGTTTTCAAATCAAGGTATTTATCAAAAATAGTAAAAAAATTTATTTCGTCGTAGTTTGACGAAATTTGATATAAGATGGCAAAAGGAACAATTTTTTATAAATGACGTTTGTGGAAATTCGTTTAAAAATGCCATTTCAAGATCTAATTTAAATGCTAATGCTAATATAGATGCTCTGTTAAATGAATTCATTTAATATCTTTGTTTATACATGAATTTGACTGAAATTATTTTAATAAAAAAAGTAAAAAAATCGCTTAACCCTAAGCGACCATCGGTCCCGTATTATATGGGGCAGTTTCACTTCGTATATGTAATTATTTGAATAAACTATGTAAATGTTTCGTATTTATGAGAAGTCCCTTTTTTGTCCCGTTTCTGACGTTTTATTGTTTAGAAGGAATTCATCAAAGTACGAAAAAGATAGCGCTATCTTCAGGTAACACACAATGGGATGAGATCACAAGTTCTACAATTTATGAGACGACTATAGGACTTCTTTCGACGTAAATTAATAGCGCGCGATCCCGTTTATGAGGCCGTATTCAGTATCAAACCTAGCGCGAAAAGAATTTGCTGACGACGGTGTCTTGTACGTATAGAAAATAAATATACCTGTGCCTGTAAATAAATATAGTGTAAATATATAAATAATAGATATTTGGAAAGTGAATATTATTAACAAGACAACGTAAGATAGTGATGTAAAGTGCTTAAAATGTTGTGCACAGCTTTCACTTGCACATGGCGGAACGACGGATATTGTACAACACATATCGACACATATTGAAAACAGGCAGATATTGTTGCTGCTAGTAGTGCCGTCTTTATTTCGTAAGGACACATTTGGAAATGCTAACTGGCTGCGATTGAATGTTCCTGGTCGTACCACAACGTGGTCCACAATCCGTCCTTTCGTTCTATGGAGTGCACTAGTAAGCTAATAAGAGGTTGATTCCAGAAGTTATTTAGTACACGAATTTAAAACACGTACGACTCATTCCAATTTTTAGATATCAGGAGTGCAAGGATAGTTTATTTGTTGATAAATAAAAATAAATTTTTGTCTGTGGATAGTAAATGAATCCTAGAATAAAAAGCAGCGTAAAAAAACCGGGGTATAAAAAGCCTGCTAAAAAAAGCCGCCAACAAAAATTCCGGCAGAAAAAAAAGCAGGCGGAAAAAGATCTAAATATTTAACATACTTAGATGTTCGTTTGGTCTGGACACACCTTAAGATGTACACACTTCAAGCAGAGAAAACAGTGATTTGATCCACTACTAAATACCAAAATAACAACTGCTATAATAATGTGTATGAACTTTATTAAGAATTGTCTACATATACGTAAAATTTATAATAATGTCTATGGATAGCTACTTAACATTCACCTAACTTATCCTAATGTATTATCTATTAATTGGCACGTAATCTAACAGTGTGTCCAACTGCCGAGAGGAAACATCCGACGTCACCTTCACATTCACTGCACAAATTATTTAACCTCGTCTGCATATCTTCATACACAGTTCGTTTCTTTTTCTTCGCCACAACACCTAAGTTACTCTGTTCAATTTTTGTTGAGTCTGAAGTGACCTCTTGTTTCATTTTTGATATTAATTTCCAAATTCTGGGATGATTATCACCAACTAAATTGGAAAACTTATTGTTCCATCCCTCTGTCCGATTGTTGGTGCGATCTTGACCTTCAAGAGTGGGTTGGTACACATTCCATAAGTCAATCGGAAACGTTGCTGGAATGTTTCTCATTTTTAGAACATCATCATTTCCAATCCGTCTAAAAGTGCCCGACACATAAGTGGAGTCGAAATAATTTAGTAGATCTTCCGCTTCTGGTGGAAGAAACGGCAGTCCAACCTTCATCCCACAGAAATGGTTGAATGCTTCATTTCCTTTGTCAAGGTGTACAAGCCCTAACTCTTGGATTTTACGGAAAGTACTCTGAGCAAGGTGGTAGAAGCATCCCCGGCTTGTATGGCTGATTTCTCAAAATCTAAATGTACTACTTCGGCGTATAGCTCCCGTTCGTCGAATTTCTGGAGTATTGTCCTGAGCACATCTTCATAAGTTTTCTGGATTTTGTTTTGCAATAAACAAAAGGACACTGTAGTCAGAAAACTGTATGAGCGAACTCTAAGGACCTACAACTGGGAAAATAATAGCGGTGCTAAAGAAAAGTTTTATTCCAAATAACATTCTTGAGCGTTGGCAAGGAGAAATTTCTTGGGGAGCGATACCTTCGGTCTCCTAAACATAAAAAATGCAAATATCAGTAGGCGTATGGATTTCGTTAAAACGTTAGGATCTGCATTTCTTTGTACATACCTTCTATGAGGTCTTGCAGCGTTTCTGGAGCTCTGGGTAAATGATCGGATTTTTGTTTTCTGAGAGTCTTCTAAAGGCAGCCGCGCACTAGTTGTGTTTTCTAACAGTAGCACAGCTTCCCCGAACACCTGAGCGTGTCCTCAGTGTGTCCTTTGCCCTGATTTTTAAGCCGCCTATTGCCTTCGCCACTTTTATGGATTCTTCGTCTGTAGGATGATTAGATCTCGCGTAATGGTTAAACGTACACTTTGAGCTGTTGTAACAGTAATTATTACGTTCAATCATAACTTCTTGCCTTAAAAGAACTAGCTTTGGAACGTTTCCAACGTAAAAAATCCTTGCACTATCTATACAACACCTTCATATATCCCCTGTAGCACACTTTATCACCGCCTTTATTGGACTGCATAACTTCCATGTTTCAATGATAAGAAAACCCAAGGAATATGACGAGGAAAATGCCACGTGTTTCATTCCCTCCCCAATGCGGAGGGCGGACTGATGGAGCTTTCCAAGTTTCTTCAGCCACAATCATGGATTCCCAGCAACATCATATATTACGTATATATGCATGGTGGGATTAAGGATGAGTGTGGTCAGGATAGGATCGGAAAGAATGGAGTTAGGGTTCTGCGGGGGAAGATACTACCCCAGAATTCACCTAAATAGCCGCTCATGGTGTGCATACACGCTCTGACTATACCGCTACATGTGTATGAGGAAAATCTCATACAGGGTAGATGGTAACGGGAATCGAACCCATTACCTCCCGAAAGCTAAGCAGGTCGTCTAACCACAACTCTACTAGCTCGATCCCAGCTCTATTTAATTTTTATTCTTCAACACGTTAGTCTAATGAGTATTTAGGAGATATATGATTAGATGGGCATTTCAAATTTTATTTTTACATAACTACTCCATTAGCCTAATCAGTATCTTAGAGGGACAATAGTGATAAGAGTTCAATAGATGATTGCAATTTACATCGTAAACTTTCTATTTCAAGTCAATCTTTAATAGTAATGCCATTAAGTTAACCTCTTCTTCTTAACATTGTAGTACATGAATGAATTACATATTAACTACCCTAATTTGGGATAAATTAACTTTTCACTTTCTACTAAGCTAATTATATTTTTATAGGAATATACCGCCGGATTTTTATTCCTCCGGATTTTTATTCCTTCGGATTTTTTACGCAGCTTTTTATTCCGCCTTCGATAGTAAATAAATGTGTTATAAAAATTCTAAACTGTCAAATTTGAAAATTTGGAACTTGTAATTAAGTGTTTTACAGCTTATGGGTAATCTTTTTACTAACGTATAACACTTATCATCTTTAGGGTACTTTTAAGCGCATCTTAGGACTGTGTTTCGTTTTATAAAAGTTTGTTAATGAATGTAGGAAAGTTCATACAACCCGCGCTCCTCTTCTAAAGGCTGAGTGAAGCATTTGATTTTTATTTTTTTATAACAATAAATAATTATAACTTATTGGACATTTTATGATAATAATAACGTACATATCACAAAAACATATAAACAAACACATTTGATTACTTCTATTTTGATTGATATGCTCCTTCTATAGAAACAAGAAAAGTAAGATAACCTGTATGGTATTTTAAGGGTTTTTAGTATATCTATAAAACGGAATAGCCCTAGCGGCAAACAGTTCATTGGCAATAACAAGATCCGCAGTGTACTTCTCAACAGAAGGAAAAACTCAAAAAGGAGCAGAGATCTTGGTATCATAGTTGACCTTCTACTAACTGAAAACATAATAAACTTTCTGTGTCTTACTGAGAAGCACTACAGTCCATTCAGAAAGAAATAAATCTTTCAAATTGTGTTACTTCAGTAGCATATCGTGGTGTATGATTTAGGTAACATTTTATCAATAATATGTTACACTTAAGTAAAGTCTGCTTATGTAAAATAATAAAGATTATCAGTATTAAAAGGAATGCGAGTGGATGATTAAAAGGCCATTAACATAATTGAACATACTTACCGTTTGAAGTACTAACAATCAATCAATCAATATGTAAATTTGAAACACTATTGTTATAAAATATAAGCTTTAATTTATTTTACTTCTAAAAGGAATCAAGAGACCAAGGTAAGATCTTAACGACAGATAATTAACCAGTAATCTACTTAAGATAGCTGTTAAATGAATTACATTTTTTTGGGAGAAACCTAACGACAAATTTATTTTGATTAATATATTAAATATTATCCCTTTGGGAAAAAATACATTTTCACTTCCAATTCCACATTCTTTCAAAATCCGACCACTGTTCTAATCTTTCATTAACCCTGGATTTTTTTATTGTCTAGAAGGATGTCAAACAGATTATGTACATCATAATTAGATGTACCAAATTTATCAACATTTTCTTTGATAGGTTTTAGAAACATCGAATACATTAAAGCCTGCATCGGTTTATTTGAAACACTTTTCAACTTGTTCATTTTGATAATTATCATACTCTCATCTAATACGGCACCGCTATCGCCCCTCTCATTTAGTCGCCAAATGGATATCTTTACATTTGCACAAATTTTCATTAATATAGTTTTGATTTCAATCTATTCATGTAACCAAGGTAAATGAGTAAAACACGTATAATTAAAGAATATAAAAAGTAATATTGAATATCTATTATGTGTTGCAGATCACTAACAAGCACACTGGCAATAAAATATGGTATGATAAGAACTCTATTATCAACCTGTTCAAGATGGCTGGTTTTCACTTGTCATAGCACAAATTGAAAGTTTTAATGGTTTTTTGCATGAAACATTTTAATTCCAGTTATTATTCTTAATACTTAGAACCATTGCCAATGATACTTGATAAAAATATGGTAATTAACTAGATTTTTAGAATATTAGATATTACTAAATAACGTTTAGAATTGCACCCAGAACGTAGACCACCAATTCCAGCTTATCTATTTTGAATAATATATTAAGAATTATATATATATATATATATATATATATATATATATATATATATATATATAGGGTGTTTCTAAATTATGGTGCCAAATTGATATGGGAGATAGATTACTTCATGTTAGGCCGGAAATTTTATAGAAATATGTGTTTTATGATAGTTTGGAAAAACACCTCTATTATTTTCTTCTAAAGTGCGATTTTATTGAAAGTTGGTACACAAGGTATGTTCATCAGGTGTAACAACAATTGATGAGTACATTATCTTTAGTTGCTATGGTAACCAAATAACAGGGGTGGCCTAGAGATCTTTTCAGTAGGTTTTTTTTTGTGTGTGGACAAAATGCATATTTTATTATTTTTTCTTAAAGTTTGTTTATTAATACATACAAAAGTACACTAGTTTAAAATCTATAATATGAACTGTTCTCGAGAAAAATGATTTAGTATAACATACTGCCACTGCACATTTACCGTTTCGAATTTCAATTTTGCCATGTTTTTTAATCATTTTCTACTTTCAACCGTTGGGTAATTAAAATTATTAAATGCAATGTCAAATCAACAACATTATTTAATCGTAATAACAACAAACTTAACGAATGTCACTATAGAAATTGTTCAAAATGTCTTCTACCAACACCAACACAAGTTCTGACCCTTTTGACGAAGTTAAATTGTACTTTCTCTGTACTTCTCTCATTTTGTTTTACATCCACAAACACAATCTCGCATCTTTGTCTTAAAAAGTTTTCACTAGTGATTGACCTATTTGTATACTTTCTCCTTTACCCCATAGAAAAAATTCTAAAGGATTTAGATCGGGACTTCTTGGTGGCTATTCCTGTGGTGATTCATATCCGCGACGGATCTACCTAGCAGGAAAAGTATTATTTAAATATTTCCTGAAATTTCTAGAGTAGTGAGCGGGGACACCATTGTGCATAAGACACGTTTTTCGACGCATTTGCAAATCGATATCTTGCTATACTTCTGGAAGTTGGTCCGACAAGAAGTTTAAATAATGAGCACCATTTCAATTTTGGGGTAACTCAACGGGGCCCAAAATTTTAGTTCCCAAAATGCCCACCCACAGATTTATTTTAAACTTATGTTGGGAATTTCTAATTACTGTTTCCCTGGGATTCTCTTCACTCCACCTGTGGTTGTTTCTTGAATTGAAAAATCTGTCTTTTGTAAATGAAGCCTCATTAGTAAACAGAATACTTTTCACAAAATCTAGATCACGCTCTATTTTATGGAGAACCCAATTGCAAAACTTCTTTCAAAATCTGCTTGCAGTAGTTCTTGTACTTCTAATAGGTGGTACTGATGTAGGAGTTACTCTCTAGTACTTAAAGTATTATCTTCTTCAAAACGCCTTAAGATCTGTGCTCCATTTTCAACATTTCTTGTTGTACACGGCGTACCAGCACTATTGTTAATGTTTCGAAAACTTCCTGTTTATCTAAGGCGATGGTCAATTGAAACAAACAGTTTTCTTGAAGGAATTCTCCTATTTGGAAATGTCTCTTGGTAACTCTTGCTGCCCTTAAATTACTGTCAGATTTACCAAAATTGCATGCATGTCAGTAAGTTCCTGCAAAGTGTATCTTTCAGCCATTTCTATTAAAGAAAATTTGCAAAATGTTTAAAAACGATCAACATTGGAATTTAAAATACTGACATTGGCAACAGATAATAATTAAAACACATGGCAAGGTTGATATCCGAAATGGTAGATGTGCAGTGGCAGTATCTTATACTAAATCGTTTTACTCGAGAACGGTGCATACTATCGATTTTAAACTATAGTACTTTTTATATGTACTATTAAACAAACTTTAAGAAAAAATAATAAAATATGCATTTTGTCCACACACAAAAAGAACCTACTGAAATATTTCTAGGCCGCCCCTGTTATTTGGTTACCATAGCAACTAAAAATAATGTACTCATCAATTGTTGTTACACCTGAGGGACATACCTTGTGTACCAACTTTCAATAAAATCGCAAAATCCCTTTGGACGAAAATAATAGAAGTATGTTTTTCCAAACTATCATAAAACACCTCATATCTTTTTAATTAAGCATTTTTAGACACGTATTTATATAGAATTTCCGGCCTAAAATAAGGTAATTACCTCCCTTATCAATTTGGCACTATAATTTGTAAACACCCCTATTTGGACAAGCCAACGGGGTTAGTTTCAAAATCCCTTAATTTACTTCCTAAACAACTGATGGAGAGACTTTTGTTCTTTCCATAAAAAATGATATGACAAGTATATCAGTTAAAGCGGTTCTATTGGTGTCACGTGTAACACCGTCAGTGTATGTGATTTGATGGACTCACAGTGTTTAAGGAGTTGCTTTTTTTCTGGGGTTCTGTTTAGATCGAATTCGTGATGTTGCTCAAATCGTAAGCGAATTGAAGTCGAAACTTTATCGATCTCATAGTGAAATCTTTTACACGGTTCCACAAAATTTCCCAGAACTAAGTTATTGCAAAAAACAAAATGAAAGTTGGACTCGCAAATTGAGGTTAACGAATACCTGAGGGTACCATATAAAACAGTATAACAGGCTTGCGGTTTCTTGTCCAAAATTCCTTTTTGAACTCCGGAGTTTTCTGTATCATTTCTTTAAGACGTTTTTTTTTAAATAAATTGAATCGCGTATATTAAAACTGTAAATCAAATCTTCGCTATTCAACAGAAGAGATTTTGAAACCTTCCACTTAACACAATTTAATTTGAATTGTAGTCTGTAAGCATTACTAAAAATCTCCCCCACAGCGAACAGCACGAAAATCTGTATATTTGATTTCACCAGTGAACAGCAAATTTATCTTCGTTTTACAGCCACAGCCACATTATTTGGTCGTTATTTGTTTTACTTTCTTATTTAATGGAAGCTTTATCGTTTTTTTTTAAGTTTATTTCAAGTTAAGTCGAAATTACCTAGATATGTATCTTATATAGTAATAAATGTATTAAACAATTCTATGAATCTCAGTGATACAGGTAGCAAAACACAAACGAACTCACACCGTTTCTCCGAATTAAAACCGTGGTATACAGTTTATACAGAACTGTAGCTGTGCTGAAAGTCAGGGTTTGATATTTTCCGAAAGAAGTTTTACTGGCCCTTTTTTATCTCTGCTCGATGTTTTTGATTTTCCTAACCGAAGTGCTTATTTCTATTTTATCGTTCGCACAGCTAGTCACACAAAAATTCACTTTTAAAGTAACCCTGCCGATGCTTAGTCAACAACAACAACAACGATCACATCCTTAGATGAACACAGACACGCACGTCAGCGGTAATAATTGGTCAAGATTAAAAAAATACGAGATGTTTTATTTGTTTCGCCGTAATTGACAAAACTACACATTTAGTAATACTTGATTAATATTTGTAACTAATAACATCTATTTTTATAGTATCCTGACGATTCTGATGATGTACACATACAATCCTTGCTTGTAAACGAAGATGACTTATTCGATAGCGATTACGACATAAATTACGATTCCGATGAAAATAATTTCGAAATGACAATTAATAATGACGAAACTAATTTCTCAAGTGTAGACCATGAAGATGTGTCAAATATGATAAACAGAGAAAATTTAACCAAGGTAGGTAGAGAAACGGATAGAAGAAAAAGAGAAACTACTCAAGATGGAATACCAATTATTGCAGAACCTTATTATGTTGTAAAAAGAAGAAATATAACTGGCCGACGTAGACATTCACATAAAATCCAATTACACAATAGGGGCGAAAGTTCGTCAACTGAGCATAGTTACCAAAGGTAAGTAAACGTGTTTTCGAAAAATTATCATATTCCCAGCTTGTGAAAATTCCTTGCTGTTATTAGCATTTGGAAACTTAAGAGAATTATTTGGTATTCTAATTAACCTTAAAATCACAAGAAATGTCTAGTATTTAACTTTTTCGAATTGCTTGATAATTGTAATATTACATTTCCTAAATATTGCCTTAGCTTTCGTTCCAACTTAGCAACGTTTTATCTCTTTGTGGAATAATATTTCCAAAACTCTTGATTAACAAAGAGCACAAATACGTTTTTGCCCATGGTTATCTGACAGTCGTTTTTTTATTTGCATCGTAGAATATAAATTCTCTTTAATATTAGAAAGGTTTTACCTTAGAAAAATTCTGTTTCAGCTCTTCAGAAACTTTTGCTCCAGCACCTCTTGTCCTTTCACGAAAATCAAGAGTTATGCATGCTGAAGAGACAGCTAAGCCAATTAGGCGTATACGAAAACCACGTATGAAGTCTACTAGTGGAGAACAATGGGAACCTATTGGGGTAAGATTTACAAATATACATAAATCAAACCTAGATCACGATAATTCCGCATTTATGAAAGTATTTTGTTAGTGTGTCGGGAAAATAGAAATTGACAATTTTTGAAACCAGTGTCAGTGCACTTCCTGAGCCTAAGGACTGAGACAAAATAAACGTTTCTCCTCTATTACGTTAATAACTTTCAAGCGAGATGAATAACGTCCAAATTTTTTATCTAGTTAGTTTAGGATTTAACCATGCAATGTTTATTTTGACATAATCTCATTCAGTTCCAAAATGACAACTCAACCGGAAGTTCGTAAATTGATTTTGTAAAAATTCAATGAACACTCACAATGGAGTTTCAAAAGAATCGCGAAGGAGGTGAAAGTGTTTTAAAACTGTATCGAGTGTAATCATAGGTTACAAAGATGACCTCAGCTTTTCCAGAAAGTTTGGATCCGGAAGGCCAGAAGGATTTCATAGCCAAAAAAAGTTGAAGAAGGTTGTTTTGTTTGTATTGCATTATTGATTGTGAGGTATGTTCTCTACGATTTTGGTTAGTTGGATAGCCAGGAATTTTTCGATGCTTGTGGACTAGGAAATGTCAGCAAAGAATTCAGGACTATGAAAACTCAAAATTCCCGAAAAAATTTCTTGTGTGGCAAGCTATTGCAGTTTGAAGGAAAGAAGCTTGTGTGACTTCTGGGTCAATAAATTTGGATATCTACATCACAGAATATCTATAAAAGAGATTATTGCCCTTTTTAAGACAACACGAAATATCTCCTGAGTTAGTTAGCTTCGTGCCAATATGCGAAGACGAAGTGGTACGAAGAAAACAATGTAACTTTGGTGTCTAGGGAGGCTAACCCCCGAATTGCTCCCAACTGAGGCCCATCAAAAGTTATTGAGCTCTAGTAAAAAGGAGATAGAAGACAACAAAAAAGAAGCCAAAACTATTGAAGATTTCACAATTAGTTGGAACGCTGCAACCAGGACCGTTTCTAAAGACATAATTAAATCCATGATGGTAGGGGATACCAGACAAAATCAAGAAATTCTGTGATAATCAATAGATTAAAATATTATCATCTCGAATTGTTTAGAAACAAATACTCTATAGAGCATTAAATAATTATAAGTTTTTATAATTATATTTAGGATTTATATTAGTTCTACATACATAAAGACAAAATTTACATTGATTGGGGCTTTGAACCTTGATGGCGCAGTTGGTTAGCGCGGTACTCTAGCAAAGTACAGGTCGTAGGTTCAAATCCTACTCGTGGTAAACTTTTTATTTATGTAAGTATTTAATAAAATTAATAATAATTTTTAACTCTATAGAACAGTTCAAATTTCTTGAATCGAACCACGGGTTCAAAAGATATCTATTACAGTTTTTGAGGAGGAACTTTTATTCTGTTTCAGACCTTATTACTTAACACGTCTACCATACGAGGAGAGCTTGTGGTTCTGTAGGATTACTGTATGTGCACGTAGGCTATTGGGCAAATGATGAGATAGTAATTACTTCTAAGAACATTAACCTCTTTTTCTGAACACGTAGTGACCCTTATCGACTTCAATCTCTTTTCAAAATGAATTGACATTAGATACACCTTACTTTCCAATTTAGGGGAAGGTTGGTTTCTATTTTAGATCACATGAAACATTGCGTAACTGTGTTCACTCTAAAGTTATATGTTATTTCTTAACCCTTCAGTACCCGTATTGGGTTGGTGAGACCGATCAAGCACACGATCCAACTTATTATCTACTGCGCAAGCGTCAGCGTACCCGCCATTTCAATACCTTCGTGTATGTTACTCTCGAAGATCAGTACGTAGTTTGCAGTTAGTGGGTGCAGTGGTTCAAAAGTTATTTGCATATTGGTTTCAGAGACCGAAGCGGGTACTCAAGTTATATTTATTTTTCTTTTTTATTTGCGACCAAGTTGAAAATAAGGTAGTATTTTAAAAATTTTATTATTATTATTACACTAAAACATTATTCTAGCCATGGGAGATTATGAGAGAGAACAGGCGCGCCTAGTACAGTTGGTGCAGAATGCAATGACAGAGCAGGGTGATGACAATACGGTTAATGATCATGCGCCATCGTCGGACGAAGAGGATTTACTAGAAACTAGGCAATTAGATATCGATACTGAACAGGAAATATCAGACGATGAAGATACTACTCAACGAGAAAATGACGAATTATTTTATGAAGGAAAAGTTAAGGTAACAAAATGGAGGAAACATGTTCCAGCTAAAAATGTTCGAACCCGATCCGAAAATAAAGTCATTCGTTTACCATTGTCAAGACTGCCGACAAGGTCACTAAAAGAACCCCTTGAAATCTGGAAATATTTTGTCAATGATACAATGTTAGACTTGATTGTGGACAGTACAAATGTTTTTATAAATTCAATATTACATAATTATTCACGTGTCAATGACGCCAGACCAACAAACAAACCAGAAATACAAGCCTTATTAGGGTTAATATACTATACAGGAGTTCTGAAAGCTAATCATTTGAATACCAAACACTTATGGAAAACTGACGGGTCAGGGATCGAAATTTTTAGGTTAACCATGTCTGAATAGATTTCGATTCCTTCTTAGCAGCCTTAGGTTTGATGATAAGGCAACACGCGAAGAGAAAAAAAATTGATAAATTGGCTCCTATACGAGAATACTTTGATCAATTTGTTGAAAATTGTAAAAAAGGTTACAGCCATTCAGAGTATGTCACCATAGACGAAAAACTCGAGGGTCTTCGTGGGCGATGTGGATTTCGGCAGTATATTGCGTCAAAGCGGAACAAATACGGAATTAAAATTTTTGCTGTCAGATGCTCGAATGTATTACACCAGTAACTTAGAAGTATATGTAGGAACACAGCCAGAAGGACCCTTTAACAACAGTAATAGTCCTGGTGCGGTAGTTGAGAAGCTCTGTGAACCAATATATAATACAGGGAGGAATGTGACTATAGATAACTGGTTCACAAGTCTTCAATTGGTCAATAGTTTGCTGGAAAGGAAACTGACTGTTATTGGCACAATTAGGAAAAATAAAAGAGAATTACCCTTGGAGTTTAGCAAACCAGTAAAACGTCCACTCAAATCCAGTGTATTTAGCTTCATGAACACTTGTACCTTAGTTTCATACATTCCTCGTAAAAATAAGAATGTTCTGTTAGTATCCAGCCTACATCACGACGATACTATTGATGCTGCAAGCAACGAAGAATTTAAGCCGGAAATTATAACAATGTACAATAGTACAAAGGACGGTGTTGATGTGGTCGACCAACTGTGTTCAAACTACAATTGCGCTCGGAATACTCGTAGATGGCACATGGTGGTGTTTTATTCAACTTTACATGTAGCTGGAATCAACAGTTTGGTAATATACGGCTCCAATAATCCAGATGTTTCCATATTACGTCGTGAATTTTTACATAAACTGGACATGATAGAACCGCATTTACGTGTACGAGCTAGTGTACAGTCAGTGCCTTCCTCGAAATATGAAACTCCGAATTGAAGAACTGTGGTATAAAAAGGAATTCCGAAGGTGTAAATGTTGAAAACCAAAAAGGTAGATGTTATTTCTGTGATACAAAAAGAAATCGGAAAACACGGTATTTTTACAAGAAATGTAAAAAGTTCATGTGTTTGGAGCATGTAACGGTGGTTTGCGAATTTTGTTATGAAAACTGTTTTGCAGATCAGTAACATACAAGAATGTTTTTTACATCAATATACTCTTGAGTAATACATATAAGGTTTACTGTTCCTAAATTAATTAGTTTTAGTTTAAATTTGAATTGATGTAGTAGTTTAAGTTTTGTTTGTTTATTAAATTTATTTGACAATTATTTGTTGATTTTTTTTTCATAAATACATCACAACTATATTAATCCATTCCCCTATCTTAATATGACTTTGGCGGCGACAACAGGGCGTCGGTTTATGAGACCGAAACGGGTACTGGTATCTTAGAATTTCATACTGGTACAGAAGGGTTAAATACTCAAGTCATCGAATTTATTGTTTCACATTTATAGATTGTTAAAATTTTACTAACCATTCGTCTTCTTGATAAGGCTTTGTTTTCTGCACAATAACCAAGATTGAAGTCGGGGTACAAAAGAAAGGCGTAGGCGTCAAAAATCCGCTTGCGTATACATTTTCTTAACATTCCCTTTGGACTCTGTTAGAAATATTTTTTTACGATATCACTAGAATTGATGTCAATATATTTATACACTATTTTATAGCGTAACCAAACTGTTCATTTTTTAAATGTGTAAGTTACAATTTGAGAAAACGAAATAAAAGCTTTTCGAGTTGTGGCGCATATTAGGGTAACTTCGGTAGATTGTTCAGATCGTTCTCGGGCTTCCGGGTATAAATTATACTTTTACATATTTTAGGGAAAGGTTTTTGACGGTGTTGCAGTGTCCATTAGCGATATTTCTAACCTTCGATATTTAAAGAAATAAATATTACATTTAATTGAACTATGAAACATCGTATGATGTTATGATAATTATCTCATTCTAAGATGGATTTATGCTAAATTAAAAATTTAACAGACTAAACATTTCATTTTTAATAAACAGAGAATTAAGTGAACTTTACCAGGGAGAACAATGTTTATAATTTAAGTTACTCTGTGTAACGGAATCAGTTCATCGTTGAATGTTCTTGAAGTAAATGGACTGAATGTGTTTCGTGAATGTTTAATATATTTAAAGGGCCATCACAGTAATGCATGTTGTTTTTAGATTACAGTCTTCTCATTACTTTTTCAGGTTTGAATGTCGAACATACGCATCAACTATCAAGGCACTTATCTTGCGAGCTATTCATAAGAATACTCCTTCCAAAAAATTCGAAAAAATACATACCTTTTCTAATTTTTTTTAATGTCAAGGACAGTATTATATACCTATATTTTAGGTTTTACTTCAAATAGTTAGTATATGTACTCAAACAGGTAGACTGGGACTGCAGCAGCGTTAAACATTATATCAAGACAAGAATTCCTGGCTATTTTAAATTTATTTTAAATACAAATTTACAAAAAAAAAAAAAAACAATGTTAGAAACTTAATAAAACAATCTCTTTCCATGCAAAAACTATCTTTGCAGATGATAAAGTTTGAGCAGGAACGCATATGGCATACTCGTCATCTCATCTGGCAGTTTAGCTTTGCGTAATGCTTGTTCGTCCCCTGGAATTTTCCGAAATTTCTTAGATGTCTGAATTCATTGATTCCATTTGTTGTCATCTACCAATAAAGCAGCTTCCACGGATTTACGACTGCAGTATTTAATATACAGCGTGTTTCAGAAAACGTTCCTCTAATTTCTAGGGTAAAGATAATATTAAAAAATAACGTTAGTTTAATTAATAAACATGTGTCCGAAAATGCCTCATTAAGAGGATACGGCCCTGTAAAAGTAGCCCCAAAAATCCTTCTTTTTAATTATCTCTGAAACGGTTTAAGATACCTAAATGAAATTTAGACCACAAATACCTTTGATTGGGTCATAAATAAAAGATAGTGTTGACACATTTTTAATATTTTGTATATGAGCGTCGCAAAGGAGGGGGGTGCCACTTATGTTTCACAAACAAACAGAAAAAACAATTAAAGTACATACGGGTTTTTACATTAAATGTTCGAAATTCCCACCATTTTCACGAATACATAATCGTAAACGTTTTTCTAGTGCAAACATCTTTGGCGTGGCCGGAGTTCTTGAATTAACATTCTTAAATTATTCTCAACTCTCGCTTGAAGTTCTTCAATGTAATTTATTTCGCTTGAATATACTTTTTCTTTAACTAAACTACACACTCTCTTTCTCGTCGGTCACAATTCCAGAGAAGGGCACATTCCCGGGTTTACACATTGTGGAGGCACCTATCGAGAACAATTTTGAAGAGTTGCCATTAAGCCTACCCGTTTTCGTGGAATGACAGCGATACATTGCGATGAAGTTATAGGAACAGTATTTACAAGTAATTGAATCATGAAGTAGCATTCTGGTGTGATCTTTGAGAAAAATGATGATCCCTGGCATGTTATAGATTCATGTACTAACCAGTTATGTCGACTTCCTAGTACCATTCATTTCAGGGGTACTTTGGAGAAATGGTGTCCCAAGGGTAAATGTACGCAACCTAAAAATTTATAATAATAATCATGTGGATGCTTGTTTTTTTTAAATAGTTGTTTTAATGAGTTACGAAGAAAATTGATAAAATAATAGCTTACAAAACCATGTTACTTTGAACAGGGTTCACTGAGAAACACGATAAAGGCCATACAGAAGTTTTTTTTACAACAATGTATATTGTTACTGGCTACCCTGCAGCACCATTTAAGTCAGATTACCATTTAAGTCAGATTAGGCCTTAAAAGGTAAAGTGTTCAGTCGTTTATCGATGATAATAGTATTAGTTTATGTAAACTAACGAATGAATCTCTGTACTTCATGCTATGGGGATTTAATGTACCAATGGGTTATGCATTAAACATACATTTTTGCTGTTTAAGTATTTTGGGGAAAAAATTAAATATATACTATAGACAGTTACTCGAAGTATCCTAAATTTCAGAACAATACGTGATTTCACCCTATTTTTTAAACTCTAAAATGAACATTTATATACGTAGTATTTTTTACAGGAAGATACTAATACATCTCAAACTAGAAATGATCATCCAGAGCATCGACGAAGAAACAGACATAAGCAGAGAAATAATATAGAAACTTTTGATGAAAAACCTAGAGGATCACGGACGCATGGATTTCCAGCTATACAATTTGTGGGAGATACTTCAAAATATATAATGGGACAACATACAAATTACAATGGTAGGTAGATTAAAATATAGAGCACCGATACGAATCTTATCTTGCTTATCACATCGAGCGTTTCAATAAATTTAAGATGACGAACAATGATATAACGAATTAATCTTATTACGAATTTGCCGTAATACACAAAATACTTTTATCAGCAATTGTAGCTTATAGTTACATAAAGTGATAGAGAAAAATTTGTATTTCAGAGTATATGTTATAATTCCTAAAGATGGTTAATGAGTAAATTAACGAATTCACCTGCGCGGATCATTAGTACTTCTCGGTGCTTTGTAGCTTCAACCAGTACGATCAGTAGTTTTCAAGAAAATCATGGCCCCATATGCAGTTCTCGAATCCTATCGTTAGTGAAAGCAATAATGACGTGACCAGCGAATATCGTTATTGCTTTGTAGCATAAATTAGAACGATCGGTAGTTTTCATGAAAACCAGATCTTACTCAGTACTGCCTCCCTAGCTCTATTGGGTATACTAACTGCGGCGCATGCGCATATTGTAACTGTAGTAAACCAGAACTGTAAAAGGAGGTACCTTTTTCTTAAATACGATCGGCTATGCTGATGCTTTGTATAAGGCATTGAAAGGCACTAAAGGGGTGCTGAAGGTATGCATTCATTCTATCGTTAGTACTTCCAATAAGAATAGGAAGCCACACTCGGCAAGAGGCTGCTGTTCTCTCAAATACGGCCGAGCATACATCAAAACACTAGTAGACACTAACAATTCATATGGTGAGTTTTGTTTTGGAAATATCCAAATGAAAAGAATAGTAGTCGAATATACGTGTATCCTTTGTAGTAGACTAATTTTTCATCAGGCATCAGTATTAAAATCTTCGTGAAACCGACTGAAATACCGCAATGCCTCTACAAGTCATTTATTTATAGGGGTGTCTTTGGACAATTTGTACAAAATGCTCCTGCAATCAAAACAGAACCATTTATGTAAACTAAGTTCTATCCAAAATGGTTCGTTAATGTATCCACGTCAAACTTACGTTACATATATGCTAAGTGAGTATTTTATAAATTGACAGAAGCTGTCCACCTACGTGTAAATACTACGGTAGTTTCTTATCGGATTGGTCACTGCTGGTCAACTTTCTACACAGATATGTGGTAATATTCTAAACATTGTTTTTTTCATTAGAATTTTAAATTACATTTTTTTTAAGTAATCCGTGTCACATTAAAATCGCGTGGCGCTCAATAACCAATAATATGATCATCCTGTCGTGTGCAAATCCATTACTTTGAGAAACCTTTATGTAGATGAGTGCTCACTTTAAAGTAAACTGTGGACATCCGCTATTATACTACAGAATCTAGCAAGTCTGGAATGATGTTACTAATATTCTTCACCAATTAGTTGTTGCACTTACATGATGAGATTCATAATACAACAACTAACGACTGCTATACCGACATTAGCATTGGAATCGTAGTAGTAGTGGGTAACTGTTACCTTGTGGATTTTTATCAGCATAAATATGCTGATGCAACGTAAGCCTGCAATACAACGACCTAATGTTAAACTTGAGGAGAGACTATATAAAAGTAGAAATGGGATTATAGTTTCAATTTTGTAGTCAAATGAAACAAAATTGTGTTCAACTTAACAACTAGCAAGGAGAAAGAACACAACAAATAAATAAATAAAACTTCTTGTATCAATACACACACACACACACACACACACACACACACGCACGCACGCACGCACGCACGCACGCACGCACGCGCGCCACACACACACACAAATTTATATATATATATATATATATATATATATATATATATATATATATATATATATATCATGTCACCAACAGGTATGGTCCCATTAATAGGCAACATTACAGAATATAGATTAATAAAATATGTATAATATAAACAACAAACAAAAAAGAACAATATTTTAACTTAAAATTATAGTAATGCATTTGTTAGTGATGGCTATGCAGTATTTGTAGCTAATAAGCACGCACCATGGCTTTTGAAATATTTTAGGTGGGTTTAATATGGACTAAACTTGATTGGGATAAGAAAAACGAATTGTCGGTTAGCGTATTTATTAACTTGAAAAGGTAGATGCCAGATGCCAATGTACGTCGTTCTTAAAAAAGAGTGAATTCACACAGCAACTCCCTATATAGCGTATATAATAGATATAGTCTGTTTACTTTATAGAAAATCTATTTAAGTGGCCTTTTTTCCACCATATTTGATATAAATAATATGGGTTCCGTACTACAGTTTTTGCTTTTATAGCGCGACGTTTCGGAAGTGGACTATGCATCAAGCTTAGTCCTGAGAGGGACTGTTTTCGCATTTAAGTCGAATTCATATGTTATGGTTTTTTCCCAAGCACTTGAGTACTGTCAAGTTCGAACTTTGGTACCTTTCACTTACAAGTCACACCTTTACCGCTGAGCCACTGAGTAACCCAATATATATGTTTAGAACTTGTATATATATTAAATTTTTTCGTGGTTGCGTAGTAGTTTATTGCGCATGTTGCGCCGTAACCTATTGCGCAGGTGAATTGCGCTTAAGCTCTGCGCATTATTGGGAACCGAATGGATTTCATTTCTAGTACTAGTATATATATATATATATATATATATATATATATATATATATATATATATATATATATATTATATATAAATATCAGTAATAACTATAGGCCAATAGCCTATTATTTGTTCCCCAGCCCACACATTCGAATACATCTTAAGCAAACGTATCTTCCCGCATCTATAGGCCAACATGATTTCCACAGTTTTTGCTTTTATAGCGCGACGTTACGGAAGTGGGCTATGCAACAAGCTTAGTCCTGAGAGGTACTATTTTCGCACTTGAGTCGAATTCATATGTTATGATTTTTTCCCAAGCACTTGATTACTGTCAGGTTCGAACTTTGGTACCTTTCACTTACAAGTCACACCTTTACCGCTGAGCCACTGACTAATCCAATATATATTTTTTAGAGCTTTTATATATATTAAACTTTTTCGTGGTTGCGCAGTAGTTTATTGCGCATGTTGCGCCGTAACTTATTGCGCAGGTACACTGCGCTTAAGCTCTTTGCGCATTATAGGGAACCATATGGGTTTCATTTCTCTCTCTCTCTCTCTCTCTATATATATATATATATATATATATATATATATATATATATATATATATATATATATATATATATATAGGTGTCCCAACTTTTAGTCGACAAACTTTAACCACGATTTCTAACTCGAAAAATAATCCTAGTTTGCTTTATAGATTATATCCTAGAAATGCTTCGTTAAAGAAATACAGGGTCTTAATATTTTGTAAAAAAAATAGAAATTTATTAATTTCTCCTAAACCGCTTGATGTGTTTTTGAAATTTTGTAGGCGTTGCTCACTTCGGCCAACTAATGTTTTGTGATAAAAATATAATTTTTAGTGTCAACTGTGGCGTACGTACGGACACTACTTTGAATATTTTTAAAGAAAAAAAACGTACGGTACTGATTTTTCTCGAATTAAAATTATATTAGTAATCTCCATTCAATTCTGACTAAAAAGATATCTTGTATATTTTTCGAGAAACACACCGTTTGAGAGATAAAAAGTAAAAATCATCCTAGTGCTTAAGTAGCTCTTTTTTTCAGTTGTTCTATAAATGATAATGTCCAGATAATTTGCGTTATTTTAATAAAATGAATAAACAATTGCTAATTAACAAATTGATAAACATTATTAAATTTTATAACAACTGCTCGAAGTGTGATTCATCCTGTTCGATACATTTTTGACAACGACGGCGCGTGGAATTCACTGCCGCTCCAAGTTGATGCTGATTGTCACGAAGTATTTCACAAGCCTCTTCAATTCCCAGTATAAGATTTTCTCGTGTATTCATCGGAATACCATACACTCCTTCAGGAACCCCCAGACAAAAAAATCTAAGACTGTAAGGGCGGGGACCTTAGTGGCCATGCAGCTGGATCTCTTGCAGGTAAATAACGAATGATTTTCATTGTTGCCCAATCGACCAATCCAGCGCTCAGGATAATTCGTGTCACACCAGCGACGAACATTTATACCATAATGTGCCGTTGCTCCGTCCATTTGCAGCCACATTTCTTGCCGCACATTAATAGGAATATCTCCTAAACCGCTTGATGTGTTTTTGAAATTTTGTAGGCGTTGCTCACTTCGGCCAACTAATGTTTTGTGATAAAAATATAATTTTTAGTGTCAACAGTGGCGTACGTACGGACACTACTTTGAATATTTTTAAAGAAAAAAACGTACGGTACTGATTTTTCTCGAAATAAAATTATATTAGTAATCTCCATTCAATTCTGACTAAAAAGATATCTTGTATATTTTTCGAGAAACACACCGTTTGGGAGATAAAAAGTAAAAATCGTCCTAGTGCTTAAGTAGCTCTTTTTTTCAGTTGTTCTATAAATGATAATGTCCAGATAATTTGCGTTATTTTAATAAAATGAATAAACAATTGCTAATTAACAAATTGATAAACATTATTAAATTTTATAACAACTGCTCGAAGTGTGATTCATCCTGTTCGATACATTTTTGACAACGACGGCGCGTGGAATTCACTGCCGCTCCAAGTTGATGCTGATTGTCACGAAGTATTTCACAAGCCTCTTCAATTCCCAGTATAAGATTTTCTCGTGTATTCATCGGAATACCATACACTCCTTCAGGAACCCCCAGAAAAAAAAATCTAAGACTGTAAGGGCGGGGACCTTAGTGGCCATGCAGCTGGATCTCTTGCAGGTAAATAGCGAATGATTTTCATTGTTGCCCAATCGACCAATCCAGCGCTCAGGTTAATTCGTGTCACACCACTTATACCATAATGTACCGTTGCTCCGTCCATTTGCAGCCACATTTCTTGCCGCACATTAATAGGAATATCTTCCAAGTAATTGGCCATTTCATTATCCAAGAAATTTAAGAAGAGATTAGCATTAGGACGGGGGAAGGGGTAAAAAATATGATTCAATTAAATAATCCCCCAGCACCCCTAGCCAAACGTTGACAGTAAATTCTTAATGAAAAGTGCGCGCTCTAATTATACGAGGATTTTCGTGCGCCCAAATGTGTTGATTGTGGAAATTTACCACTCCTCGTCTTGTAAAGGTCGCTTCATCGGTAAATAAAATTTTTCTTAAGAATTGAACATCTATCTCTAGTGACCTTAGGAGCCAATTGCAAAATTCTACACGTTTTGGTCCATCTTCTGGCTTTAGTTCTTGGACAGGTTGTAAGTGGTAAGCTTTTCTGCCATTTCTTCGCAAAACACGATGTACCTTGTCTTTTGAAGCTCTTATATTTCGGATTACTAATTCTCTAGAAGCTTTTCGACAACTTAAAGTACGATTGTTATCAAACAGTTCTAGTATATCTTCTTCAAATCTTTCGTTTCTCTGAGGATTGCGAGGATATTTTTGCAAGCCAAAATTTCTAAAACTATGACGAACATTCATGATAACCTGCTTATCGGGATGTCTCCTATTTGGGAATCTCCTAGCAGACTCTCGACATGCTTCTTGAGCGTTTCCGTTACTGTACCCATAAATGAAATGAATGTCTGCATACTCTGAATTAGTAAATAAACTCGGCATTATAAAGCTAATCGTAATTTAAACACTAAAATAATCTAAGGACAGGTAAGTAAGATCCTCAAAATTTAAAATATCAAAATTTAAAAAAAGTTGGCGTTTTTTTCCATCGGACAGTAAATTCAGAAGCAATAAAAAATTAAACAATTAATGGGACAATTATAAACAATCAAAATTAAACCATTAAACAAGAGAACAATTACAAACAATTACAATTAAAGAATTAAACAAGCTAACAATTTTTGAATACCTGGTAAGTGGCCAGAGAAAGGAAAAGCTAGAAATCCGTGGGAGCGTTGTTTTTTGAAAAGATATAAGTAAATGACAAAATGTCAAATTGACAAACTGAACGTTGAAAAAAAAACGCCAACTGTTTTAAATTTTGAATTTCAAATTTTGAGGATCTTACTTACCTGTCTTTAGAGTATTTTAATTTTAAATATTTTATTATTGGCAATTTTAAATAAAAAGTCATTTAACGCGTACATATATATATATATATATATATATATATATATATATATATATATATATATATATATATATATATATAAAATCTTAAACATTAGGATATTTAATCCATAATAACTGTTCCAAATCAAAATCATATTCTTAGAGTGTCTTGTTATGGTTAACCGATTACTGTAGAAACAACGTAATAATTCTTATCCTGAATGAGTATATATTAAAGACAGAGCGGTAAACTTGTTTTCTAAGATTAATGACTACAATGGAAAATTGCAAAAGGGATAAATTAACATCTGGCGAGAGGAAACAAACATTATAGAGGTTTATGGACCCGCATTTACAGGGTAAAACATGCAATTACACACAAAACGTTAAACCACTGAATATGGCGGTCTACATCTATTGCTTATAACCCACAAAATGTTCAAAGATTCCCACATTAATTCCTATCATCCTCAATCAAAACTAAGAAATGTGTTAATAACATCTGGCCCTTCAGATACGTATTAGTTTCCGAAATCGAGACTAAAGTTCGTTTTAGAGTAGCAAACTGCCCCTATAAAAACGCCTCTTTTCTTTTTTTGGTAGAAATTATTACATGCAAAATTGGAAACTAGAAAATACTTTTATATATTTGAAACAATAATAAATGCAGCAGGTACAAACCAATTTCAAAACATTACATGTTTAGGGACACTAACAACTACACACGATGTAAAATCGAAACGATAAATTTTCAAGTCTCTGAGATACACAAATACAAAGAATAATAAAAAAAATATTACCTGCAGTTCGCAATAAATAAAATAAGCACATAAAGAGTATTGACTTAAAATCAATGCTTACACCTCGCAGTATAAATCATTTTAAGTTTTTGTTTTTATCTCTAATTGGGAAATATGACTATGTAAAACTTTTCTTCTTCAAGAGCAATCAGCACTATCAAATGCCAACGACACTTTATATTCAACGAAACCAACCCTAACATTTGGCACTTGACCTTAAAGCGTTACAAACTTAATTATTGTACCTGCCTTAAAAAAGAAATGCATTGCTCTTTAAAACTAATGCATATCTGTAAAGAATTAAAATGCTCGATTGGTAGAATGATGTAAGGTTCGGTACTGTTAATAAACGCACACTGCGTGAGCTAGTCGCTCATTTATTTATAGCTAGTAGTGCTAGTTTTAGTCTAGAGTTAGTCGTATTATTAGTTTTGTTTTAGGTAATGGACATCTTCAACATACAAATCCGACATATGTAGATTGGGTTGCTAATGATTGGGTAAAATCAACTAACATGGACCAATATTTTCAAATAGTAAATGGTAATCTGAAAATCAAGCAAAACGGACTCTATTTTGTTTATGCCCAAGTAAGTAGTGTAAAGTGTAAGTAGTAATAGTCATAGTAGTGTAATTTTGTGTACTTTTAAATAGGGATTCATTGTTAAAAATATAAGTCAAATATAAAAGGCGAACAAATTTTGTTCCAAATTTTCAAGATTTGGAATTTCCAAGTAAAGTGCTTTTACACTTAAATATGAAGTATCCATATGTACAGTTATATTTATCACGAAAAGTAAACTTAACTAGCATAAAATCTCTGTCTCTAAAGGTCTACAAAAATTACCCACGCTTGCAAGTTATTCCATATCTGGTGATAACTTTTTTAGCTTTGATTGTAACCTTTCTTGTCTTCTTTCATCCACCGTCCCTCTTTTTTGTAGTGCTAGCAAATTTTCGTTTTTATTTTTTTTTGTAAGTCCTTCAATCTAGTGGTGACACTACAGTAGAACGTTGTAATGAAGTGGAAAGTTTCGCTAACAGTTTGTGGTGACAACTCTTTCCTATTTTATCAGGCGATAAATCTCCTTTATAGTCTTCATTTAATTTTATTCCTGCCCTGACGGCATCTAAGCGCACTACGGTACAGTTTGTAGTACTTTTGCCAATTTTATAACTCATTACAATATAAGTGAGTTGTGTTTTAGACCAATCTAAAAAAATTAGAAATTTTCTTTATCTAATGTGAGGCAGAAGGTATCACATATTGGGGTAATTACATTCAAAGATTTCTGTGATTCACATTGGGCAAAATACCGCGTCCTCATTAAAATGACGTTTATTATATCTATGTATGTTTGGAAAAAATTTCCTGACCGTCGTACAACAAATGACAGATGATTAAAGGTACCAAAACTATTCCTATCTTGTACCATGAGAAATGAGCAAATTGTGGTCCTGAACGCTAAAGCACAATTAGGTTGATGAATAGGGCGATATTGAGTTGCCGAGAGACGCCTATAAACGGCTACCTTAAATTTTTTTGTATCATGAGAGGAAAACAGGAACTAACCAGATCATTCCAGAGTTTGGAAGCCATGTAGAAGAATGTGGATTGTGCCCGTTTCGTACGGCAAGTGAAAATTTGTACTGCCTATTGATTACGTGAATGCACAAACCGAGTATTCCTAGCAAACGTGGCTCGAGATGGTATCAAAGAATGCAATTCAGTACCACAATAATCACTGTAACACGATAGTACGAAGAAAAAATTGAAACGGTTCTTCTTCTATTGGGGAGCACCAATCCAGAGGTCAGAATTGCATTCTAGATGAGGTCGAATTTTGGCCTTATATAGCAGAAAGAGTTTTCGGGAGGTAAAGTATGGCTTAGATCTGTACAACAAGCCTATTTTACTAGGTGCTACCAAGATAGCAATAGTGTCTGAAAACTTAAGGTTTGAGCCATTGATACTTACAGCAGGAAATGATCGATCACAGGGTAACGCGGAGTTTTATTAGGATTACATTTAACTAGATTATTACTTCTCCATTCAGGGATACGTTGAATGTCTTTATTGATTGAAATGGCCATTTCAGCTTTAATGAGTTTGATTTGAGATAGAAGGTGAGTAGACTGAGATCAACTATAATGTATAGTGCGTCGTCATCAAGGAAAGCATTATAACTGATCACTGTGGCACAAGAGCGTTAATCCCAACTTTTTCTGAAAAGAGCCACAACTACGACACGTATTCGTTTCTTATCAAGGATACTGCAAACACAGCTGATTAGCGTATCAGTTAACCCAAATCAGGCGAGTTTGCCAAGTAAACACGTATGGCAAACTTGGTCAAATGCTTTTGAGATATCTAAACGGATTACAACTCCTTCACCGGGTTGTTCTATTGTATTGTTACAAACTTGGGTTAGGTATGAAAGATTCCCTACTAAATGACTCTGCCTAAAACCATATCTCTAAGGAGTTGTTAGATTCAAGGAAAGATAGTGATTGCTGATTGATGGATTTTTCTATGACAAAATGGAAGTGTTGGTAATTTTTCGCTAATTAAAGGGTTCCGCTTTGTCGCCTTTTTTTGGGAAAACGTTGAACTTGAAGTTCCCCAGAACACATAGAGATCGAATAGAGAAAAGAGTTGTCTAGGAGCACATGCTTTTTTTACAGAATCAGCAATTACAGATCCCTCAAAAGATGTCATGGGGGGGAAATGAAGATGTGCTAAAGTTTTTACAGATGGCTAAAGACCATAATTTACGACTTCTCAAACTAGTTAATTGCGTTTTGGTTGTTTAAACAATCTTTTAATTTTAGTGATAGCACTTTTGTAGGTATTTTTAATACCAACGTAGCCTGTATAACTTTCAACCGTCTTATTAGCTTCCATTTGGTATAAGATTTACTTTGCGAAGATATTGCATCAGCACAAGTCCTATTAAAGCAGCGTTGGGAATGAGAATGACCTATACGGTTTCGTTTTTTGGGAATGTATAACTCCATCCAAGCCCATGACGATTACTTCCGATACTAAAGGACCAGTGTCCGAAGATGAGGACGATTTAAAACAATTTTGAAGCCGTTGAACGATTTCAAAGAAATTCCGTAAATCACACCATTCAGCTGACTTAAAACACACAAGGTTCTGTTCTGAACAACAGCGGACTAGAGGCAGTAGAAGTTATTTCTATTAGACAATGGTCAGATAGACCTAGTGGGGAAAGAACTGAAGTTTTATAAATCAGTAGGTTTGCTATACAAAAGTGGTCTAGAACATGTGGGTTATGGTTATCAGAGATTGTTACGGGTTCAGGAATCATTTTTGTGAGATTACATGAAGTACCTAACAATTGTTTCTGCACTATGACCAGCAGGATTTGTGGTAGATGGAAACTCAAGCCAATTAGAGTTATAAAGATTGATATATCCCATAATTGAGATATCGCAAGATGGAAACTGAGATAAAAGAACTTTCAAACTAACGTAATCGAAGAAGTCTTGAAGGTTACTGTTATTGGGAGACCTATAAATGCAGCAGTAGAATTTCAGAAATTTAGGACCAAAATGTGTGAACCATATCATGTCGAATTTTTTATTCACCAAAGAAGAAATCTTGCAAGCGATGTTGTCCTAGACGTAGCCATACACTCCATTTGGCAAAATTGACTGGAATTTTGTACGATGAAAATGATCAGTTTTGGCTGTGTTTGTATACATTCGACCCAGTCGGTCCAACAAACTTACAAGATTGTTTTTAAATATGAAGACTAAATACTTATGTCCCTCTACAATTCATTTCAACCGATCTGCAACTTTGAATGATGAACTGAAAACGTATCTTCGACACAATCATATTTTATTCTTATTCAGTGTTTTGCTTCTTGTTCGCATTTCATCCATAGAGCTAGTTTCCGCCTGCAGTACAATTTGTTACTATTTTATCTAGCCGTTTCTAGAAAATGAAATTATACTTAACGCTTTGCCTTCTTTAATCTAGGTTACCATAATTTAGAGCGTGATTAAATGTAAGAGAACAATTAGGTATTCTAGACAAACGATTATAGATTTAAATGAAAAATTTAACATTGCAATTTTGAATGTCTGATTTATTGTCAACTAATAACTTTAATTAATATATTTTGATTTTAACAGATCTATTATTTGGATGAGCATGACACCAATGGATATAGAGTGCATAAAAACAATGAGGTTATTCTTCAATGTACTACAATGACACACTCTGTAGAAAGAGTAATTAAGGGAAACACTTGTTACACAGCTGGATTGTCCGTTCTCAATGAGGGAGACGAAGTAAGCATACAGGACCTTGGTGCCGGAAGGTATTCGATATTTGAACCTGGCAAATCATTTTTCGGAGTAATTAAATTTTCGGATGTAAAAGTAAAATAAATCAAGTTTGTTACTTACTTTTACATCACAATATGTATAACACGAGACAAGCTTAAATAACAGTCCGATTAATAACGCTGTGTTAAAGCTAAAAGCTTAATTTATTGACAAAACATGAGTATCTAAATATATGGATATTAAAATGTACTACCATTATATAAATAAAAGATGATCTTTTTAAAATCAAATGATGTACAAAAATATGTGTATTTAAAAAAATAAATATTTTTTTTAAGTTGTTGTAATATATTTTATTCCGTTTTACCTCATATTCGAATTAGAAGCTAAAACATTTATGTTAGTATCACTAAAACGTGTAACATCGGCATTATTCAATCGAAAGAGATGAATACTCGCTTTCCTGGATGTGTAAACTTTAATAACTGCGTTTTTAATACTTCACGAAGGATCGTTGATTCGTTTTCTGCCTATTTTAGCAGTGTGTATATTACAACCAGTGCCCTATGTCTTAGTAAATGTAAAAATAATTATAACGTTCAAAATATTGCTATCAATAACATTACAGAAGAAGATGTATCTAATTCCATAGACAAACTCAAATCGAAAAATACTTCAGGATCTGATCAAATTCCTAGTTTCCTTATTAAAGAATATAAGTCTATTTTTCTTAAACCCTTATGTGCCATCTTTAATATTGTATTAAAATCTAACACCTTTCCAGATGTTTGGAAGATAGCTAATGTCTGCCCTGTTTTAAAAAGTGGAAATCCAACTGACGTTACGAACTACATACCAATCAGTACCCTAAATAACTGTAGTAAAATTCTTCAAATCATTCTTTATAGTCAAATATACTCTGTTATTAGAAATTTGATATCTATTAATCGACATGGTTTCGTGAGTGAACATTCAACCACAACCAATCTCTTAACTTAATATGTGCCTGAAGTTCTTGATCAAAGAGGTGAATTGGATATTATATACACTGACATAGCAAAGGCCATTGATCGCATTCCATATGATATTTTAGTTGCTAAATTGGAAGGATATGGATTTCACAACAATTTAGTGTCATTAATCTCTTGTTACCTAACCAACCGTATCCAGTATGTTACATTTAACAATTTCACTTCTACTCCCATTTAAGTTACATCTGGTATTCCACAAGGCTCCAATCTAGGACCGTTATTATTTGTACTTTACATTAGCAATGTTACTGATATTATCTTGTCAAAAGTTATTATTTGCTGATGATTTAAAAACTTACCTTTTCATTTCTAACCAGAATGATAATACAAAGAAAGAACTGAAACGACTCCCCTCTGCTCAAAGGACTGTATGTCAGAAGTCAAGGATTGGTCATTTATAAGCCTAACTGCCCTTTTTTTCCATGACGTTAAACGAAATGGAACTCATGGCAATTGGTCGTTAGTTCGAGTGATCGGATTTATCGCCTTTTTTGGGAATAGGTTGAATATTTGCTAACTTCCATGATGAAACAAATTTATCAGAAAGCATTAGAGATCGAATAGAGCTTAGATAGGACTGGTACTAGTTCAGGGGAACATTTCCTTAAGACAATAGCTAGGATACCATCTGGGCCAGTCGCCTTATTAAGATCAAGCCTACTGATAATCGATTCTAGAAGCTTGCATCGAAAATGAATTGGTTTCAAAGAGGTTGAAGAAGAGGGTCACATCTTTTCAAGAATCGTTGAGACACAAACCCACAAAAAGATAGACTTTCTCTGCAGAATCAGCAACTACAGATCCGTCAAAAGATGTCATGAAAGGAATTGAAGATATACTACAGTTTTTACTGATGGCTTTAGCTAAAGACCAAAATTTACTACTGCTCAAAGGAGATGCAGCTAGTTCATTGCATTTTCGTTGTTCAAGCAACTTTTTAGCTTTAGTGATAACACTTTTGTAGGTATTTCTAGCACCGACGTAGCGTGCATAACTCTCGACTGTTTTATTAGATTTCCGTTTAATATAAGAATTATTTTCCAAAGTATTGCATCAGCACAAGCCTTATTAAACGAGGGTTGGAAACGAGAATGACTTAGGTACACGATTTTGTTTTCTTGGAATGTATAACTCCATGCTCACGAGGATGACTTCAGATACTGAAAGAGCAATATCCGAAGAAGAGGACGACTTGAAACAACGTTCAAGTCATGGAAAGGTTGCAAAAAAGTTTCGTGGATTATTCTATTTAGCTAACTTAAAACGCCACAAGGTTCTATCAGTGTAGTGAACAACACATGAATTAGGGGTAGTAGAAGTTATTTCTATTAGACAATGGTCAGATAGACTTAGAGGGGAAAGAACTGAAGTTTTATAAACAAGTGGGTTTGATGTAAGAAAGAGATCTAGAAGATGTGGAGTATAATTGGGGTTCTGAGGGATTCTTGGAGGTTCAGAAGTCGTTTGTGTAAGATCACATTAAATAGCAAATGTGTCTGCACTATGACCAGTAGGATTAGTAGAAGATGAAAATTAAAGCCAGTTAGAGTTATGAGCATTGAAATCTCCAAGAATTGAGATGTTTCAAGATGGAAACTGAGACAGAAGGTACTCAACTTTCAAACTACGATAATTGAAGAAGTCCTGAAAGATATTGCTATTAGAGACCTATAAACAGTAGAATTTCAAAAATTTAGGGCCAGAATGTTTAGAAAGTCACGTCGACTTTTTATTCTTCAAAGAATAAATAAATCCTCCTGCAAGCGATATCCTCCTTGAGATAGGCACACACTCCTTTGTTTCTAAAGTTAGGGTGAAAATTGTATTGGGGAAACTTGCAAGTCGGGTGAACCGGAGCTTTGAGTGGAGACTTGTGTTTCAGATAGAAACAAAATGTCAGATAATTGTTCAATAGATCAGAAAGTAAGTACTTTCGATGACCGAGATGGCTTGAGCCCTGCCCTCTGGGACCCTAGAAACCACAGACATTTTTTTTAAATTTTGGGCTTTAACCTTTTCACTGCGGCTGCTTGTCGCCGGGAGTTGGTACTCCCTTGCGGCGCTAATATGCGTTTTGCGCAGCGAGTCGACAAAGCATCATGCCGAAACTGCTTTCATTCGCACAAAATGATCAGAGAAGTAGGATAGGTTATCTAAGTGATAAAACATTTTATTATTTTCTTTTAGTCAATTTTTTTTTTTTTGGTTACAAAACAATAGTTACAGTTTTCAAAACTAATTTTACATTCTTGTTTTTCCGTACGTACAGTTTTTCAAAAAATAAATATACATTCTTCAGTGGGTACAGTTCTTTAAATAAACATACATTCTTTATTGAAATGAAAAGTGAATAATTATTGTTTGAAAAAACTACTTCAACTTTCTCTGTGTGACACTTCTCAAAACACAGCACTGCACACAGACCAACATCGCACTCCCGGCACATGTAAATCGTTTCCTTCCTCTTATTTTTCAGTCCACAAACGTAGCATCGTTTCCGCTAGTTTGGATTTTTTGTTGGAACTTCTCTTGGAAAATGTCGTGCACTTAGATGTGCAGTATTCACAATCGTTTCAGCGCTGCTGCTCGCAATAATTTCCGATATCAATTCCATTTGAAATCGGGCCAAAGGTACTTTCTTCTTTGTTACGTCTTGATATAACGTATGAGCATTGAGTAAAGCGAATTCCAACATGTGAAAAAATAACTGTTTGTACCATTTTGTGCTCCTTCGTACACATTCGACCGAGCTCAACAGCATGTCAGTTTTATCAACAGCTCCTATGTATTTGTTGTAGTCAGCGATGCACTTTGGTTTTACAATTGTTCTCCCAGTTGTCCGATCCAATTTTTCTACAGTAGAAACTTGATGATCGTGAGCAGTGCTCAGCACATAAACTACCCTTTTGTCACACCACTTTACAGAAATAATCTTACTTTTTGCAGTACGAAATGTAAATTCCCCTCTCATCAATTTCTCTTGCATTTTTGGCATGTTCTTCTTGTTGTTACGGACAGTACCGCATGCATTTGTGCATCGTTCGTACAGCTATAAGAATAAATCGGGGCTGCTATACTAATTGTCTATGTAGAGGGTGTGTCCCTTATTAAAATATCTATCCAGTAATGTGATTACCACATCACCAGATTTTCCAAGATCGGTCTTCTCTACTTCGGTTTTGGCGCTAGTTGAAAAACAATCTACCTTTGAACAGCATCAAGCTTTCATCGATGCACAACTCCCGTTATAACATTTATTATCAATTCGTTCATAGTGTATGTAATAAAATTAGACATTTTCAATAAAAATCGATGAAAATAATTTTCTTTTTGATGTCATTCGATGCATAATAATTTTATCATTCCATTGATACGAAAATATTTACTGTAGACCGTATTGGCAAGCGGGAATTCACAAAAATCTTAAAATCAATGTTAAATCCCTATGGCCAGGTTTGAAAACGGACACCCGGTATATAACGTAACATAACAATTCCTGCCTCTTGCTTATTTTTCATTTGCTTTCCTATCCGTACATACCTCTCTAGCTTTCGCAAGATTCATACATTGTCTCTTTTATTATTAAAACTCTTTACCTTCCTTTCCTTTATCACACTCTACTGCATTCAGCCAAATTTTATGCGGCCTACCAGTCCCAGCCTTACTTCTAACGTCGTACACATATATCTGTTTTGTTAACCGTGTGTTGCTCATTCTTTCGGTGTGACCAAGCCAACCTACTTTTATACCTGTCAATCATCGTCTTTTCTTCCCCACACTCCTTCATTATACACCTATTCTTCATCTTATCCCTTCTCAGTAATCTCAGGCCCACGGTATTAATTTTGCTCTCGTGCTTTTTTAACATATCGACGTCTCACTTCCACACAGTATTGACGGGACAAACACGCCATTATGGATTCGCAGCTACGCCCATGGTTTCGATTTTCATTAGCGTCAATATATTTCCAATCACGTTCCTTCCAGCATTGACCCGTCGTCCAACCTCGCTATTGATCGTACCATCTACAGTAAACGTTCTACCTAGGTTACCAACTCGTCCACTTGTTCCACAATTTCACCGTGCAGGATAAATACTCTCCTCTCCTTTTGACCTTCCCGAATAATCACCACAATCTTTGTTTTGTTCACGTATACCTTTAGATTAGCGCCCACAGACTATATCAAACCTCCTCAGTTCAGTTCATCCGCATTCTCAATTAATAAGATTGTGTCATCTGCATACATCAGAACTCGTACGTTTACGTTACCAACCATTACACCATTTATCCATGTATACGTTAAACAACCATGGTGACACCACACTGTCTTGCTCAATACTAAAGTATTCACTCACACGTCCTGTCACCCTAACACATGCTCGCCTGCTGTTATATATTGCCCTCATTCCATTTAGCAGACCTTCACTTACGCCATACTCATTTAATATTTCCCACAGTTTCTCCCTATTCACTCGCCTGCTGGAGAGCAACCATCTGATCAACTCATCCTCTCCCTGGTATGAAGTCACCCTGTACATCCCAAATCTTAGTTTAGGTAGTTTCACGTACTCTACCAACCAGAGGAAGAATAGAATGAGAATAGGTTAAAGATAAGGAAAAGGGTGACCGATAGCCCTTACCGAGTTCATAATAAATTGTAGATCCAATATTAAGGAGCTCGTGGTAAGGTACCTCCCTGGCTGACATGCCTTCCAGTTTCAACTTTTCCTGGAATATAAATTAAACCATAGTGACCGCTAATATTTGGTAGCTTTAGTGTGTCTTTGAGTTTATTTTATAACTGTTAATGTGTGGTTAGGCACTATTTTCGATTATAACGTGGTGTTATAATATGTAGCGAATTGTATCTGGGAGTCTAAGACCCAGTACAATATAGATAGCGTTAGCTCTGCAGTTAGCGAACAACAACTTAGTTATGGAGCATTTGGAAACGTGGAGGAGAAAATGTAGTTACTTACAATAAAATTCAAGGCAAGAAAAGCTGAATGAAATTTTAATTAGTACTCACCAAAAGAAAGGAAGACACAGTAAACTAGTAACTAAATCTTGAAATAAAAATGCGAAATATTTCAATATGTTTAAATAATAATGCAAAGCAATAAATAAATGTCAATAAAAGAACTTAAAGGTATTGCCCCAAGTAAGTTAGCGTAAATAATAGAAAACTGTAGGTCAGGTTTAGGCCCTGTTACCCAAATAAACTATTGATAATTAAAGTAAGTTACTATTTAACAACAAATTAAAATAAGAATCTGAACGAAATACAAATTGTTAGCAGTTTAGTAGTTAGTAGTCTAAACATAGAAAGTGGAAGTTCGTCGATGTTTCAGTTTGAATATATCTTTAAAAGAACAATAACCAATATTACTTCGAATTTTGGCGACGATCAGGCAAAAGGTGTTACAGAGAGAGGATACCTATAAACAATGGTCGCGTTATCAAGCATACGACAACCGCGTAACAAGAATAAAGAAACGAATTATAGAAGAAATATCAATTACAACGAAAATAATCAATTGCAAAAACAATGCTGATCACGCGTGCCAAGGTGACCTACTCAGTACTCTAACACTAGGTTTGTTTCGGTCTAGTTTTTGATATAATTTGTTGAAAAAGAGCAATTTCAGTTATTAAGCATTAGTTTTATTCGACGTTGCTTAGATTTTTAATCCTTTGGGACTTTCTGTAACCCTGCATCAATATTGGCCAATTTTTTCTTATAATCTTATAATGGTCATGCGACATTGATTGGGGATGAATCATTATCAGTAGCATTACATACACGTTGATTAAAATTTAAAAAAAACAGGAACTAGAAGGATCATTCCAGAGTTTAGAAGCGAGTTTGATACGACAAGAAAAAATATGTAGTCCATCTTGATGACGTGAACGAACGAACCGAGTATCTCTAGCAAAGGTGACCCGAGATGGTATCCAAGAAAGTAATTCACCAGTACAATAGCCATAGTAATATCGATATTATAAAGAAACAATTGAAATGAGTCATCTATGCTTAGAGATTAAGCCTAATCGCCCTTCCTTGAAAACAGTCAATAGTACCGAGAGCGTATGGGATAGCACTAACCAGAGGTTAGAATTACATTCGAGATAAGGTTGAATTTGGACCTTACATAGCAGAAAAAGCTGTCGGGAGGCAAAGTACTACTTATATTTGTATAAAAAGCCTATTTTTCCGAGAAGCTACTTTATAGCTGACAAAAGAAGACCAACCCACGGTAGATGTTAAGGTATCTAACCCATTCATATTTACAACAAGAAATGGTCGATCTTTTTTGGCCGACACAAGGCCATACTGAGATCTGTTAGAATTACATTCTTACTGCCCCATTCAAGGATACGTTGTACGTTATTGCTGATTAAACTTGTCATTTCAGTTTTAATATCTTGATTTGTGAGAGAAGGTGGGTTAGTATTGAGACTAGACTGAGATGAACCACAATGAAGATTGCTGTCCTCTGCAAAGGAAATTATCCTTTTAGTTGCAGAAATCAGCTATGACACGTATTCTTCTTTTATCAAGTCAACTAGAAACCCAATTTATGAACGTATCACCTCAAACGAGGTGAGTTGGGCAAGTAAACAATTATGTCAAAGTTGGTCAAATGCTTTTGAAATATCTAAAGCGGCTACAACTGTTTTACCGGATTGTTCTGATGTATTGTTACAAACGTGGGTCACATATGAAAGAAGTACTCCTGTTGAACGAGTCTGACTAAAACCATATGTGCTGAAGAGTTTGTTAGATTCAAGTAAAGAGGGTAGCTGCTTGTTGATGGATTTTCTCATGACTGTAGGCAAAATGGAAGTGATGGCAATTGATTGGTAGTAAGAGGGATCGGTCTTGTCTCCTTTTTTGGGGATAGGTTAAATATTTGCTTATTTCCATAATAAAGGCAGACAGAAGAAAGTTAGCTTTCAAACTAAGATATACGAAGAAGTCTTGGAAGTCACTGTCATTAGGAGAAGTATAGATTCCACAGTATTACTTCACAAATTTAGAAACTGAATTCTCCAAAGATGACAGTCTCTTGAAAGAGATGTTAGTCCTTATGGTAAGCACACACTCTTATATCGAGGGTGAAGTGTATTGGGGAAATTGCCAGTCGGGTGAAAATGAGTTTTGAAAGGAGGCCTGTCTTTCAAACAGAGACAAAAGGTCAGTCCGTAATTTATTACGGTGTTGGTGAACAGCGTTAAGATTATACCCGATACCGCGGATGGTACAATAACAGATCAGAAAGTGAGTACGCTTTGTGAACGAGGTCGATTGAGCCCGAACCACTCGGACATCCGAACAGGGTAGGCTTTTGTGTACGGAACTTTTACTTTAGCCATCTGTTTGTTATTTGGGATTTTAAATCCCATAAGAACCAGTGTCAAGGAGCTCATAGTTGTGGTGGTGGTACCACCCCGCTTAGCATGGGGTACACATGCGCCTCCATTTCAAACATTAGTTGCCTCGAAATCAGCCACAGGAACCGTGTTCTACGAAAATTATGCTATTACCATTTCTCAGTTATAAGGATATTTAAGAAAGAAGCGAGAAACACAGAACTTTATAAGATATACCTCGTGTTTTAATTACAATTTCTCAAAATATGCTTTATCTGTCTTTATGTACAGTGTCATGTGCCAAAACCATGATTTAAATCATGAGAACGTTCAGTAGAGCGGCCACAAACGCGCACAAACAATTTGACTACCCTCCAGTTTTCAAAATGAACTTCACGGACTCCAAATTCGATATTCAAAAAATCATTGCTGACAATGGGCGTTATTGTGGTCCAACAACAGTCTCTTCAGTTTTGATTTTAAACTCGACTGTACCACTTGGAATTTATCGTTTTCGATCTTGTCAAGAGACCTGTTGTCATATAACCACTTGCAAAACGACCATTTTTTTCAAACCTTCGTCTTACGTTTTCTTTGCCTTTGTGCTTGTTTCTCATGTGGAAAATTCTCATACTGAGATTGGAGGTGATATTGACACGCCCGTGACTATATGAAAAACTGTTTGCCCTCAATTACTAAACTTGGTAAACATTTTCTTATACCATGAAAGAAGGAGTATATTTTTGATCAGAAGTAGGACAATGGTTTATGATTCGAAAATGTTCAACGAAAATCTCATTAATTATCACTGAGTGAACATTCAGGATCTCTTCAAACTACTTTTTGTAGTGTTTAAAGCTTCTATCAACATTTTTTCACTGCCTCAACATTTTCTACATTGTCTGACGTTGTTTGACGTCCATCTTTCAATGAAAAATTGAATTGAAAACGTCTAAATTGGGGAATCAACAGAAAGGATCGAAAGGAAGGAAAACGGAAAGTCGATTAGTAACAAAATTATTCCTTGAAAATATTCTCAGTTAACCGCCATAGCTTAAAACAACCATTAATATAATTTAACTGTGCTAATTGCTCGAACGTCAATCTATATTTAAATTTAGGTATACATAAAAATGAACACCTTTCAGATATATACTATCCGCTTCCGGAAAGTTGATCGATAACAATTGATCGAAGGAGAATTGGTCGAAACGCAAGTGGTCGAAACAGCAATTGATCGAAATACGGTTCTAGGAAAATTGATCGAAAGCGATTGATCGAATACAAGCGACTTTCCTTCACACTTTTTTCAGGCTTAGGACTGACAGCACAAAGCTGGCGTGTTTAAAAGTCGTTTTTTATATTTTTTGGTTTTTATTAAAGTCGGAAAGAAATTCCTTTGTCATTATTTTTTTGAGTATTTTTTGTTTTTGTTTTTTTTTCTTGCTTTTCAATATAATTGTGTATTCATTGGATCAAAAGCTTGTGTTGTGAGCTATGCCTCGTAAAAAGTCTTCGATGTTACCTATGTTATAATTTCCAACAAGTCTTGCTATTCTTTCAGCACAGTCTCTGTATTTTTTACGGGCAGGAGGACATTCTTGACCACTTATATATTGCTCAATTTGGAGTCTCCGTAAACTTTGTTCCCTTTGAATTGCTTCTATAAATTTCCATATATTTGGGTGATCAGCCGAAATTTGTTGCTCAAAACCCCGATGCCACCCTTCAACTGCATTGTTAGTTTTAGGTAAACCTTGCTGCACTCCTTCGGAACGTGAGGATATTGTGGGGGTCGCCGAGGGTGGCGGCGGTGCGGACGCCCAATCCTCGTATCTTCAAAGTAATCAAGTACAGGTTGTGCTTCTGGAGGTATTAGGTCTGCATCAGAAAGTATTTCGAAAGCCTGAACTACATCTTCCGTAGGGACAAATGCAATGGCGGGTAGCAAACGTAATGCTAGTGCGAAATCTGCATCGGTTTCATATCGCCTTTGAAGGCTAGTTGCTTGAATTCGTCTAAATATGCACTGGCTAAAATGAAAAAAGCAACCACGTTGTCGGCACCCTGGAAATTCTTGAGATATGGCATTCATCATAACATGTTCAAAATCTGTTAATAGCGTTCTTGGAGAAACTGCTGCTTGAAGTTCCTTCAGTTTCTGAAGCAACATAATGTACGTAATCTCTCTTTTATCTGACAAGAATGCATACAGCAGGGGAATAGCGTTGTTATATTGCAACCCATGAATAGTATACATTTGATAAAAAAGATGCGGTACAGTTTTAAACGTACCATCCATATACCAGTGGTCGGACTGGGCCAAAAGTTGGAGATTTTTTTTTGTTGAGAATATTAACATGCGGTTTTCATTGGCTCCCGAATCGAACAACAAAAAATTCTCATCATCTTTGGTCTTGGTATACTCGTCTTGAAAAACGATACCTTGGCGGCGTAGAGGTAATGCGGGGGCGGCTTGTTCTTTTTTACGAACATTTCTTATGGTCCTTTTTATGCTGTCTACTTTTGCAAGACTAGCTGCTGCAGCTTGGGTGACGCCAATGGATGCATTTGATATAATCACATGAGGTGCATCTTGGGTTTCCCTAGCTGTATTCTTGATTCTGTTCATTACCATATCGGCTTCTACCCGTGCTGCATCTGCTATATGGTTATGCACATCACTTCTTTTAATAACAACATCGTGTTATAATACGAGCTGAACACTTATGTATTCGATAATTATTACACTTCCAATATATTTTGGTTGCCACTTGTTTTTCTTTATAATATAGGTAACCGTCCAGTAACAATTGCGGGTTTCCTTTTTCGCTAGTTATAAACTGGAGCACCATTTTGATTTCGATGTTCACTCTTCCACAACGTTTTGTATAATGGCAACAACAAAAATAAAATTAGAAACTCCCTAATTCGGGGCTATTAAGCATCATAATGTGATGCTTGTTACCTAATGAGAGAGAAAGTTTCGAAGAATGCAGCAAGGTTTACCTTTTGTATCAGGGTTGATTAAATAGAAATTATTTAAATAATTTTCTCGAATTTAAAAGGGCTAATTAGTTTATTAATTTATTTATTTGTGATATAATATTTTAAAATAATTAATTTGAAATGAAATTTTATTCGTTTTAAATATATCTAGTTTTTAAGAAAAGAATTAAATTCTATTATTACTTATTTTATATTAATTTTACATTTTTATTAAAATTAGTTTTACATTCTTTATATTTGGTAAAAATGATTAAATTAGTAAATTTGTTTATTAAAATAAAAGGATTTTTAGTTTGTAAAAAGGAACTCGGCAAAATTATTTTCTGCCTGTTTATTAAAAACATGTCCTTTTGATTATAATTTAAGGTCTAATCTGCTCAGTGAAAATTAAATACCCGCAGTATTTTAACTGTGCAAAGGTAGCATAATAAATAGTTTTTTTGTGCTATCCTAGATCCGTATTTCGATCAATTGCTGTTTCGACCAATTGCGTTTCGACCAATTTTCCTTCGGCCAATTTTCCTTCGATCAATTGTTTTCGATCAATTTTCCTAGACCCCTTATTACACAACTTAATTCACAAATATATTATCAAGTTCTTCTCTAGCTTAATTCCAAATAACTAGATTATACAATCTTTAAAAACCCTCAACATTTTGATTAGGATACATTCACCTGTTTAAAAAGGAAAAATAAATAAGAGGCAGGGATTATTTTGCCTACCCCGCAAGGGAATGGCGTGAGGGTTATGTTGTGTAACTGTTAGTTTAGTGTATCTTAGTAGTAAACGTCACAAGAAATTGGTCGACCAAAAGGAGCTTGTTTTCTGGGAATGTTATGTTGAAGTGCTTCGTAGACATTGGTGACGCCTGAAACGACGAAATTAATAAAATTAAAAACACTGGCGGAGTCAAGCTATTGTTACGTGGAAGCATTAAAACTAAAGTTAACGTAAGCTACAAATTTCAATCTGGCGATATTGAAATGAGTATAGTTCCGATGAAAGTGGTGGCGGTATAAATTCAACCTTTGTAACACCAACAGAGTAAGTTTTGTATCCCAATTTTTCCATTCTTGCGCGTCACAAATTTTTTTCACTTTCACACAAATGTTCCTTTAAATATGTCACTAAGTGATAGAATATGTATTATTTCTAAATATAGTTTTCTAAATTATACAAAAAAAAAACACCGTGGAGCAAAAAACCAACAATGGTACGTGATCCTGTGTGAGTTATGAACTATATGGCAACAACGAAAATATATTTTTCCTCAATTGTCTCGTCGTTCATTTTTATGCTAATATTTTTCTGTATGGGCCAGTTCTAGAGCTATATTTTTCGTGAAGAGTAGTCAGGAGTTAGTTATTTGCTAATAGGTGTAGGTGAACGCTTCGTTTATTAGACAGTGAAGAAGACGCTGTAATTATTTCTAATGTCTATTTAGATAGTAGAGAATAATAGGGTTCTATAGACTCGCAAATTTGAATGTCGAGCAGATACAGTAGAAAAAGTGGTGCAGGAGTCAGATGCACAAGTGGCGGATTGCAACAATTCAGACAACCACGAATGTAATCAGTCCTTTGATGTATCTTTAGCTAAAGAAATTGAAATCGGAATCTATCAAACTCCAACATCGTATAAAGCAAAAAACCATACGATTTAGAGTACAACGAGAATAAGAAAACAAAATATAGTAAATCAACCAGTGGGCCCGAGAAAAAATAACAAACATATGGAGAGCATTGTCGCTTTATATAAATACGGAACTAATCAAAACGATGGTTTCGGAAACTACTAATAAAACAGCAATAGAATGGCGAACAATTTCTATATATAAAGAAAACGTGGTTGCTGGATGATATATAAGAAGATGTAAAATATAATATTGGTTTGGTAACTTCATGTGGTGGCTCTACATATCAATAAATAACTCGTTGAGAAATTGTTGTCTATTGATTCCTCGTACACAGGGAGGTGGGACACTTGGCTTCATGTTCACAATGAAAATAAGGTTTTTGGATGATCCAGATCGCCGACAAGCATTATACAGACAGTGCTCAGAATGCCGATCGTGTACACGGGACGCTACGCGGACTATACCCTAGTGTCGACTTCTACAAGAAAATTCAATAGTAACTATATCGATCGCACCCACTACGCCGAATATTTCGACATGGACAGCAAGCTGACTATGTTCAGGTCGCCGACTCTCAGCGCTGGACGCTATGTCGACTTTTTATAAAATACTGAAGAGGTACAACGACAACTGTGCCTACTAGGCCACATATTTCGAAAAGGGCTCAATGCCCACAAAAAATTATCAAAGATCTAGTTACTAAGTATGTTTCACTAAAGTTAACAGTTTTTAAAATATTCACAGAATGTAATTTAGCGACCTCTATAAATTACTTTTATTTGTAAACGAATTTTAATGAAAATTTGATAAAACTGAAATATTTCAGTAGTAACTCTAAATATAGAGTTTCATTAAACTCGTTTTTTTTAATAACGCAACACACACACCTTTAGGTAAAACGCTTAAAATTTGAAAGCCCATAATTCTTTGATAAGGGTTATGAGAACCCTAAACTTATCAAAAGGTTCCGAAATAGATTCAATTCCGTATTAGGTAGATATTTATTTTATAATTTGTCTTATAAGAGATATGGTACCTACGTAAAATCCTGCACAATAAACGTAGAAGTAGAATTACCTATCTGGGTTGTAGTAAAATATATAATTTCGTAGTTAAGATTCGTTCACACTTCTAACTTGCAACAAAGCCTTTACAACGCCCACATTGTCGGTGTTGCGCCCACACTCCACGTAGTGTCCATCGGCTATGTGGGAATGGTCCAGTGCCCATCGATGATGTTTGTATCATCGATTCTGTTCTGTCCTTTTTTGAAGCATTTGTCGTAGTGGACATAGTCGGCGTAGTGTATCTATTTAATATTTCTTAAAAAGCCCGCGTTGTGGTTTCAGTCTTGTAGTGTCCAGGGTTGTGTCCACAGTTGTGGTAGTCTCCAATGCAGTCGGCAATCTGGATCTATTCGGCGTTCTGTGTACATCGAAATATTCGAAGCAGTAATGTAGTGTCCCTAGTTTGTGTAGCGGTCGGCGTAGTGTTCCGTGTGCACTTTTCGTCGACGCGGGCACTGTAGGCGTAGTGTCCATTGTCGGTATTCAAATATATCCATTGTGTATGGGTTTATCTTCAAAAGTTTTATAATTTACCAAAATGATAATTTTGATAAAATAGGGAAAACGTAACACAAGCATGGTGGTTTTTAGAAACTGATCTGCGTTTTAAACAAAATCTCAATAAAGGTTCTTTAAATACTTCAGGTGTAAAACAGTGTTCATTTTAATCAAGGGCATGGAAAGACTGGAAATAAAATAGAGAACATAAATGAAGTGGGTATTTCTAGATTGTTACTGACAGATGATTCGTTCATTGTCAGTTTAACAAAAATCACAATCAGAAGCTTTAGTCAAAGTAGTTTTGCATAAAAATACTTTTTATAGACTTAATGTTAAAATCATTATGAGAAAGTAAACAAGATAAATATATACACTACTACTCTGGAGCAACGTTAGTACATTCGTAATCCAAATGCTAAATTAGGGCGCTTAAAGTGGCTAACTTAGTCGCATTCTTAGATAGTAAAAAATAAAAAAAAGTGTTTTCCCATATATAAACGAAAAATAAAAAAAACGTGACTTTATAACCCTCGTTTTTATATACTAATTATAGATAAATATGGGTACTGATAAATTTCAAGTACTGTTTGTGTTATGTAAATGAGTTATATCTGTTGAACTTTGGATAACTGATATTTCTAAGTTAACGTTTGTCAGTTTTTATGCCTAGATCTTTAGTGTGAGTGTTTAACTAAAAATATTGATTAAATATGTATAATATAGCAGTAATAGGAGCTGGCGTGATTGGACTTACTACAGCAACTGCTATTCAAGATGACCTAAAATCTATAGCCAAAGTTACTATTTACACTGAAAAATTATCTCCAGATACAACTAGTGATGTTGCAGCTGGATTGTGGGGACCTTATTTACTGCAAAAGACAAATGTAGACAAAGTTGCGTAAGTGAGCTTTATAATTCATAAAACTTGAACAAAATTCAAAATAACCTTTTGTTTGATTAGGAAATGGTCAAAGTTGACCCATGACTTGTTGTTTGATTTGTGGAGAAATGGGCATGCAGATGAAGCAGGTATTACATTAATACCTGTCAAATCAGTGTTAGAAACAGATTCTAATAAAAACATTGTTTTTGGACAATGTCACCTAACACCATCCCAACTAGAAGAAATAAGTAAGGTTTTACAATCAAAGTACACGTAAGTTTTGACGGGTTGCGTTTTTTTAGTGTAAATGTTTAATTTTACGTAGGTCAGGTAGTAATTACGTAACATTTACTTGCGAATCCACAAAATTCTTGCCCTTCTTGCTTAAAAAATTTGTAAGTAATGGTGGACAGGTAAAAGTGAGAAATATCACTAGCTTTGAACAACTGTCTGATTTTGATGTCATAGTTAACTGTTCTGGACTGAATGCATCTAAATTAACTGGAGACACTCAAATGGCACCAATTCGGGGGCAGATTTCTAGGGTATTAAAACTAATAATTGACGATAAATAATTAGCTTACTGTTTTCAGATAAATGCACCATGGCTATTTCATAGTATCTTAACCGACAAGGCCTATATAATACCAAAGTGGGTACCTAGCTCGAAAGTACTTATTTACTTTATAATTCTAACAAAATTTTAGTACTGAAACCGTTATATTAGGTGGGACTGCTCAAGCTGATGATTATGATATTAATCCTCGTGATTCAGACACTGAAACGATTTTGACCAATAGTCAAAGCATTGTTCCATCAATTAAGGTATGTACGATCTCTTACGAATGTTCAGTATAAAGAAAGATTTTTAAGAATGCGGAAATCGTTAAACATGTTGTTGGATTACGACCTGGGCGCGTAGAAGTGAGATTGGAAACAGAAATGAAAAATATGAAGGGTAAACTTATACCAATTATTCATAATTATGGACATGGAGGAGGTGGAGTTACTTTAGCTTATGGTTGTGCGCTGTCTGCTGTAATTTTAATTAAAGACGCAATAAATATTTCTCATAAAAGTAAACTTTAAATTGTGAATATTCTTTACAATAAAGTTTAAAATGACTTTAACTGTATCAATTGAAATAACAGTAGTGTTAATTTTTTACCCATTTTCATATTAGGCATGAATGCAACTCGTACAGAGGGTAACCTAAAGATCTTTTTTTACTGAAGCCACATTCAATGTCAGACAGTTTTATTATTCTCTAGGTATTTCGTGCTATCAGAGTGAATGCACATTTCCATCGTTTAGACATTGAAAGTAGGGGTAATGGTCTATATGAGTTGCACCCAAGTCACTTCCCAGTAAGATTAAAAAAAAACGGACAGTTACCGGTACTCCATTAAGACCAATACCGTCCTTAACCGTCCGTTATTTCGACCATTTTGTCCTTAACGGTGAACCGCAACCTGTATTACTGGGACAGAAAGATTGGGGTACGGATTGATAGTGGAGTCGGTAGCAAATTGTTTGTTACTGGAGGGAAACGTGTTTAGAGGTTTTAACTGGTACTTTTAGCAAGGGATTAGAATGATCTGATACCATTTTGGCAAGAGGAGCCATTAATCCTGATGTGGAGTTTAATGCATGACTAAATTCCTTCCACGTCAGTCAAAGCGATTACGAGTTTATAGGTCCGTACTAAGTGGTGAAACGTCTTGAATATGACGTTGATGTGAGCCAAGAACCAGTTGAGGTCCTGCCCGCACAGTGGTCTCCAACCTACGTTATGAAACATATCTCAGAATTTCTAGAAGGGGACGTTGTTAATGGACGTGACATATAAATATTGAGTAATTAAAAGATTTTGTAAATAGTACAGTCGTCTACGGGAAAATAAGAAATCAGTACAAGTCAATATTTCTTAAATTACAGTTTTCAGTAATTGGTTTAGGGAAATGATAAGGACAGGAACTGTGCCTCCAAAAAGGCTCCTTTTTAAATTATCCTTATCTAAGGACAATTTCTGGCCACCTCTTTGAGATATAAAAATTCTTGTGTAGCCATCGTGGCGAAACACTGCAAAAATTTGTCAAAAGAGTAGTTACTGGTATTTAACTATTATATGAAAAATTACCTTATCAAGGGATTTATCCAGAATTACTCAGCAGTCAGATATATCGAAATCTGAGATTGTATTTGACGTGTGATATCTTCCGTCCCCATTAGGGAATAAAAATTTTAACAGTCCACAAAAAGCAAATTAATGACCTAGTAACCCTTCGATGAAGGTAATTTGTATTCTACCAACATCACGTACTTACATTTATTCTCTCCCATAGGGTTCCTTTTTTTGGTTGTCGTTTTTGTCGTAGATGTAGGATAATTAATACATTTCGTACATTTTATCGGTGTGAATTATAGCTGGAAAATGGTGTGGACATTCACTTCGAAATTTAAGAATTCCATCAATGGCAAGTAATGTATAGTTATAGGTTGTTAAGCGCATCATAATTCCATATGTATCTAAAACTAAGAAGCGAACGGAATGTAAGAGCGTGAATGATCTCCTGCGTATCATATTCAGGGAACGCCGGCGAACCATAATTTGAGAAAACGAGTTGACTACAGTTCCGTTAGTCTAAGGGACAAGTAGTGGCCGACGTCTCCACAACCCGAGTTATGACTTTTGTTGATATTTTTTCAGTTAATGGTAATGCCAAGGAGTGGACAGTCTCCACAGCTGTGTTGTTTTTTGCCCGGTTAGTGGTAGATCCAAGTGATGCCTGAGATCTCTACAAGTAAAGCTATGATCTGTCTTTGTTCTCTTAGTGGAATGCTCAAGTAGTGGCTGCGGTCTCCACGCTTGATTTGTGAACATTCACGGCCAGCGAGTGTTAAGCAAAACCAATGTAATATTCAGGTATGTGGATAAGCACTGCAAAAGCGCCGAGAAAGTCTCCAGCGTTAGAAATAGGAAAGTTTGATTTATTTAATAGTGTTAGAAACAAGAATTTGCATAGATATAGGGCAATTATTTTTAAATAACGCTTTTGTTATTTAATGATGTAATTTAATAAATCTGCTATCCACATTGAGATAGGTTATTATAAAAGTTAGCAAGTTTTAATTTTGTGTGTCTGGAAATGTTTTTAACAGAAGCTCGTGGGTTTATCTTTGAATAAGATTTGGTCGATTCATGAGTCACTAGCGGTGATAGGAGAAGTCACGGGTGACAAAAACCTGAGTAAAATTACTCGTTTGGTGCGATATATCTCTTTTCCTATGAAAGACATAAGTCTAGGTTTTTATAACATCTTACGTTTGATAATTTGAAATAACATTTTATAAAGTATTGACAGTTCAACTGTTTTGGTTTCACTCATTTTTAACTAAATGTTGGTTGAACGTTATACCCGAGTAATGAGTTATGATTTCTTGAAATGACTACATATATCCATTACAGTTCTCTCTGCAATATTTGTTTGTCTTTCGCCTCCTGTTGGTTTACCCATATATATTGCGCCTTGTAAAGGATAAAATGGTGTCGAATCAGTAATCCAAAATACTTTTACACCCTATTTTGCTGGTTTAGAAGGTGTGCATTGAGTAAATTTAGTTCGCCCTCTACATGGAAATAATTGCTTATCTACCGTTAAGTGTTCATGTGGCCTGTAAGATTTTAGTAAATTGTTGTTTAGCAATGCCCATATATCTCCTATTGCCGCTACATCATCTTCTTTTAACCTCTCTTGTCTTGTAAGCACGTTGTCAAACCGATTAAAACGTAGAATTTGTTTGAACCTGTCTGGACTTAAAGCTCATTTATATAGAAGGTGCGCATCCGATTTCCATAACTCATCAATGTATTCCCTATTAGAATCATGAACGCCCGCCATTAAAAGTATACCGTCTAACTTTACCAATTTTAGGGGTGTCCATTCTATAGATTGCGTATTTGGCGTATCCTGATTGTACTTAAACACCTATTTCGCCTTCCTATTGGTTTCGAATTACTAACGCATATTCATAGAAAAAAATATGTTGAATGTTTCTAAGCGAGTACCTATATAATTTAGTAAATGAATACATAAAAATTAAAAAAATAGAATTTAAATTTGTAGTATCCTGTATATCTATATATGTTTTGCAATCTAGTTTGTGAAGTCGGAAGGGGGGTCGTATTCCATACTGTTTGATCGCCGCAGTACACATAGTTACCACTATCGTGTATTACTGCCATAAACTCTCTGGCAGGTAAATCTCACTGCCACTTGACTCGTCACTATCATATTCTTCCATTCGATCTATTATTACAGGTATATCAAGTACATCGTCAATGTCAGAGGCTTCCTCTTCGTTAGCAGCGGGAGTCCAGTCAATGTTGTTACCGTCGTCGTCATCAAAGGGATTATCACTTTCTTTATCGTCGAAAAATAACGCTGCTACATCCAGAAGAGGTTAAGTGTTGCATCATGTGGGGTATTTAATGCTTATCTGGACCCTGGAGTATGTAAACACTCGGCAATTGCGCTTTACAATTTAACCAAGCTCTATCCTGTACCCACTCATCCCCATTACAATTAGTAACCAAGGATTATCCTGTAACCGTTCTCCACGCCCACTTCTACACAAATATAAATATAAACAACAAACAACAATGCTTATTCACCCAAATACAAGAGTAAGGGAGACCTGTAGTCTCGTTTATTCTAGCAGATTTCAGCTTAAAGGGCCCGCGTGCGAATGGGATACCTTTGTAAGGCGGCAATGTTTGATTTTTAATAAGTTACGGCTTGTAGATTTGGTTGCTGCGAGCTTAAATTACATTAAAACTACCTACTTACGTTGAATATTATAATCCTTCAATTAACCACTTATTCACCAACATTTAACGAGTTACGATACGCCGTTTAAATCCAAGACGATAACGATTATTTATACATATAGTGTTTAGACGCACGATTATTAACACCCGAACACTTAGTTTAGTAAAAGAAAAAAACTAATTTTCGGTTTGAGTTTTCGAAGAATGTATACGACAAAATATTTATATACAGACTGTTTACAAAGTAGGTATTTAATCAAACACCCCAATCGACCTTCCTCAATTGAAACTCTAGCTTTCACTGCCTTCCCCTCCGATTTCAAACTAACTATATTTACTCCCGAAGATCAACCCCGGTTTTTCTAAAGTAATAAAAAAACAAGAAACATTACGTGGGAACAGTTTCATAACAATTATTGAACGAAATCTTAATTGTAAAAATATGCACTCGTCCGTAGACAAACCCTACATTTAATATCAAATTTCGTAGTATCAAACAAAGACGTCGTTGATTGCAGTGTGTAACGACGTAATTAATTATTAAACTTGTAGGCAGCGGAACGCGAAAATTTTATTATTATAATAAACATGTTCAAATTGCAATTGTTACCGCGATAGAAGGGTTAAAGGTGTTTGGTATATTTTATTATATATTAAGTCGTAATTTGATAATTTTCTGGACATTATATTTTCTGTATTTTACGTAATCGATATTAGAGTAAGGGTTGAAAAAAACGCACGTTAGGATAGAAACAGATGTTCGCTAGAGACTGCCTTTATTGCGGTAGTGTAACGAAGCTTTGAAAGTCGCTGTATGCATATTCTTGTGGTAAAAACTTCACAAATGTAATATACATTGTGTCGATACAGACCACGATCAAAAGATATCTTTGTGGGTACGTTGAAACTTGAAACCTTAATGTAGCGCTTGTTACGGACGAATGCATATTTTTAAAATTAAGATGTCGTGCAATAATTAATATGAAACTGTTCCAACGTAAATTAATGTTTCTTGTTGTTTTTGTTTATTACTTTTGAAAAATGGGGTTGATTGCGGGAGTAAATGTAGTTAGCTTTGAAATCGGGGGAAAAGTGGGTTACAGTTAGAGTGTTGACGGAGCCAGATCGGGGTGGTTAATTAAATACCTTCATTGTAAACAGTAACATATTTCTTGCGTGTACATTTTCTTTTGAATTAGCCAACGCTAATTTGTCTTTTCTTTCGGGTGTTAGTTTTAATGTGTTTTTCAAATACTAATCTATAAATAACAGTCACCCTTTTTGAAGTTAAACCGGGTGTGTTAACGATTCTGTGATCAATTACAGGAATTCAAGGGTAAGTAAGTATTTTTATATAAATTAAAGCTGGCAGCAAATAATTCTACAAGCCATATAACGTATTAAGAATCGAGAATTGTCTTGCAAAGGTATCTCATTCGCACGCAGGCTCATTAAGCTGAAATCTGCTAAAATAAAAGATAGTACAGGGTTCCCTCTCTCTGGTATTTGGGTGAATTAGCATTGTTGTTTGTTGTTTATATTTGTGTAAAGGAGGGCGTGGAGAACGGGTACAGGATAATCCTTGGTTACTAAGTGTCATGGGCAATTGCCAAGTGGTTACATACTCCCGGTTCGAGATTACCATTAAGCACATCGAATTTTACTTTTATTGTTTTTATTCTTGTATAGATGAATGTCAAACCTGAGAAAGGGGCGCTGTATTTTTCTAACGCACTCAAACTTATATATCGGCCACGACGTTATGATCTATTTATAACTTAAGGCTTTGTTTTAATGAGTTTGTTGGTGTCAGTTTGTTAAGTAGAATTGTTTGCCTGTGACCTAATTTCTCTTTATATATAATTTATTCTAACTGTACGTATGTATTTTGTGCTTCAGTAGTCACTAAACAATTGTGTACGTCTAAATTCCTTATCTATTTTCTTTTGTCCTTGCCTTTACCTTATTATCACCTGCTCAATTTAACTGTTGTTGTATTTTACATCTACCGTAATTTTCCTTTTTGTTTTATGTGCTTATTTACTTAAAAACCGGCATAATTAGTTTTAAATGTTTGGTATTAGGATTTTTATCCTGATGATTTATGACAATTGTGGGTGTGACTGCACAGTTTTTTTATTGTGTGTGTGTAACTAAACTGTTTTTTATTCATTTTTATCTTAATGTGATAATTTTGTAGGCACTTTAACTTGATTTAATGGTGTTTTGTTGTATATTTAACCCTTTCATTGTTTTTTTTGTGTTATTTGATTTATTAATGTACTTGTGCAATTACTTATTTATGAATAAAGTTGGTTTTATTGATGGTTATTTCCCACAATAGTACATTAACGGGCTGAACTACCATTTTTTACATGCCCCACATTATGCAACACTTGCCTCATCAGACTTGTAAATAAATTCTAATGTATTAACTATTACCAGGAAGGTCAAAGTAACGCAAGCAATTAATTTGAGTAATAGTAACATTATTCTCACTAAAGTCAAGATAAATCACTTAGCGATTGTTTTGTTCTTGAATTTGCATTATTGTAAGTTCAAATTACACTTTTCAAGATAGGGTACCTGGAAGACGCTACAGAGGGGTGCCTTGTGACCAGGATGGGGTTGTGTTGCATTAGGGGCGTGTTTATTTCTTGACCGTTTTTATTACAGTAGCTTTTTCACTTTTAATAAAAAAGAAAAATATAATGATGAAAAGGACAGGTTGAATTGTTTAAATTTGAACAAATCAAATTAGTTTTTTTTAAGCTTTTGAACCATTAATTTTTTTGTTGAAAAATACTCATTGTGCGGGTGAAGAGTTATTAACGTCTGTTATGCAGGGCCGGGGAAACGATTTCCTTATAAGTCAAATAAAAGATATAAGGAAAGATTTTTGATGTACGTAATAATGTGCACAAATTTTTTCATTGATTAAGAAAATTTTTTTATTAATTATAAAATTGCAATTAATCTGGAAAATGTTGATTTCTTGATTTATTAATTTACAATATTTCATTGAGGACAGTTGTGTTATCTAATAGGAGTTAGTATTTAGATTTCAGCGTATTACACCACAATATTATTACTTTTCGAGGCTTGTTTGTTGACAATTGATACTGGTTATGTAACATATTTTGGGTAAGGGTGATTGTTTATTTATGGTGAACCACTTAAGGCCTCAGAGGTACAAGTGCGTTACTGCCGCCTGTGGGATTCCAAGGAACACCGAACTATGTAATCGTTGAGATATATATATATATATATATATATATATATATATATATATATATATATATATATATATACTAACGATGTGTATGTAAGGCGTGAAATGTATTACCTTCCAGTGTGCTAATTGTAGGTACAGATACCAAGATGTTGTGGTGTTGTGCCGATTATCTGTACTTGCAGACAGCTGCTTTCCATTTAGATAATACACATTTTTTTTAATGAAAATAGTGAGTTGTTAGACATACAACCGACATTTCTGGTTTAATGAATTGTTGAGGTTGTCACTTTGCAATAAATTCTCAGTAATTGAGATTTCAGTAGAAGCCTAAAAATTTCTTTTTATTTCCTTTAATGTTAATTACACTAAGTGTCAAATTTTACTTGTTAGCATGAGACCTATATATTTTCTCCCTCTTTTACTAAAATTTGCAATTGTACTATTTTAATTAAGAAAGTAATACCTGTCGGACGATAGGTTAATGATTCGTGTCTGTGATCAATTAAAGGTGTATATATTCAAGTGTAAGTAGGTATTTTTATATAGAGTAAGGCTGGCAGCAAACAATTCTACAAGCCATATAACGTATTAAAAATCGAGCATTGTCTTGCAAAGGTATCTCATTCGCACGCGGTCTCATTAAGCTGAAATCTGATAAAATAAAAGACAGTACAGGGCTCCCTCACTTTGGTATTTGGGTGAATTAGCATTGTTGTTTGTTGTTTATATTTATATTTGTGTAGAGGTGGGCGTGGAGAACGGGTACAAGATAATCCTTGGTTACTAATTATAATGGGCAATTGCCAAGTGGTTACACAACTCCCGGTTCCAGATCACCATTAAGCACCTCGAATTTTATTTTTATTGTTGTATAGATTAATGTGTAACCTGAGAAAGGGGCGCTGTATTTTTCTAACGCACTCAAACTTACATATCGGTCACGATGTTATGATCTATTTATAACTTACCCTTGTAAGGCTTTGTTTTAATGAGTTTTTGGTGTCAGTTTGTTACGTAGAATTGTTTGCCTGTGAACTAATTTCTCTTTATATATAAATTATTGTAACTATACGTATGTATTTTGTGCTTTAGTAGTCACTAAACAATTGTGTACGTGTAAATTCCTTGTCTATTTTCTTTTGTCTTTGCTTTTACCTTATTATCACCTGTGCAATTTTACTGTTGCTGTATTTTATATGTACCGTAATTTGCCTTATTGTTTTATGTGCTTATTTACTTAGAGACCGGCATGATTGGCTTTAAAGGGCCACATGTTTGGTATTAGGATTCTTATCCTGATGATTTATGACACAATTATGGGTGTGACTACATGTTTTCTTTTTATTATGTTTATGTGTAACTAAACTGCTTTTTATTCATTTTGCTATTAATGTGATAATTTTGTACGCACTTTAACCTGATTTAATGGTGTTGTTGTTATATATTTAACCCTTTCATTGTTTTTTTGTGCTATTTGATTTATTAATGTAGTTGTGCAATTACTTATTTATGAATAAAGTGTGTTTTATTGGTGGTTCTTTCCCACAATTATACATTAACGGGCTGAACCGCCATTGCGCAAAGCTCGTTAATTTTAATTTGAGTAGTTTCATTTTTTTAGCTGCCCCACGTGATGCAACACTTACCTCATCCTACCTATCTAATTCAAATAGCACAACGCCCCTACCACTAGGCGGCCAATTCGTTTGATCAGATTTGAGGTTTGCGAGTAATTAAATATCAGACTTGTAAATAAATTCTAATGTTTTAATTATTGTCAGGAAAGTCAAAGTAAGGCAAGCAATTAATTTGAGTAATAGTACATTATTGTCACTAAAGTCAAGATAAATCATATAGCGCTTATTTTGTTATTGAATTTGCATTATTGCAAATAAGTTCAAATTACACTTTTCAAGATAGGGTACCTGGGGGACGGTACAAACTAGTGACATTTTTACATCAAGAATGTGCGCATAAGTTTTGCGTTATATGTTTTTTGATAATTTATCGAATATTGTTGATACAAGTACAATTTTTTAACACGAATATATTGGGTGTACTAAACATGCATGCTACCTCTCATATGATCCAAATTTACAAAACCACACACGTGCTGGTTAACGGATACTATTAAACGTATGGTTAACTAAAAACAAAGCGGAGTAAAACGTGTCTCACTGGGATTATTGTAAATCACTATGCCCTAGATATTTATAATAAGTCTGATCGTCCTGCAATGACTGCCCATTTACAAGACTTGAGTCAAACGAATTCTAACTTTCTTCATACAGTTCACATCGTGGTGCAGTCACAGATATACATATATAGTATATCTGTGGTACAGTTAATTCTAACAGTGATACTGAGCTTGTAAAATTGTGCAGTAACGATCTTATACACAATTTTAATTCCAAAATAAACTTTTGTACAATATCAGAATCCTTAATTCTGAAACATATAATGAGTACAAAAACAAATGCTACTGGTTACGATGGTATAAGTATTAAAATGCTAAAATTATGCTACCCAATTGTGTTACCTGTTATTACTTATATTATTAACTTCTGTCTCTAATAATGTATGTCCTGATTTATGGAAGTGTGTTCATGTAATTCCTATACCTAAAAATAGTCGTCCAGAAGCTTTTATTGTAATGTGTGTTTCGAATTCCTGTATATATAATATATATATATATATATATATATATATATATATATATATATATATACGTATTTTTTTCTTTTCGTTTTTTTTCTATTTACTCAATTCTTGCTTTCGCGCTACCGAAATTTGTTGTTTTTATGTGTCTTCATAAAGTTAAATTAAATTGATATATCGTTTGCTTTATATTGTATTTCGTATTAGAATTTGCCGTATTTAGTTTAAAGTGAATTTCTTTGTTAGAAGTAATTTAATTATTTTCGTAAGGTTTAAAATTAAAAACGCCGTTTGTTATAGAGAGATAAAAATTCCAAGTTGGTTTTCATATTAAGTTTCTGGTGCCAAGATTCTGTTACTGTACAGTTTTCCGAATTATTTCTAATTAAAAATCATTATAGGAGAAGGCAATATTTAGCTGAGTTACAATAACCCAAGAAGCAATGCAACGTTGAACCGATATTGGCTGAATATTGTTATATGTTGGCCCGATATAGTAGCCCAATGATGGCCCAGTGACAAATAAGGTGCCAATATTGCAATACAAGGTTGGTACTATATTGAAAACAATCATAGTTTAATATTTGTAAGACATCGTAGGTTCAACATTGTCCAGAAATATAGGTGTAATATTGGTAATAGCATTTAATACATATTGGTCGAATATTGTCTAGAAATATAGGTACAATGTTAATATTAATATTGGTTAAATATTGATTTGCAATATAAATAAATATTGACAATGACATTTAATAAATATTGATATTGTCCCAAAATATAGCTACAATGTTAATATTAATATAGGTTAAATATTGATTTCCAATGTAAATACAATATTGACAAAAGCATTTAATAAATATTGGGCGAGTATTGTCCACAAATATAGGTGGTATTGACACTAACCTAGGTTAAATATTGAGTTGAAATATATTCACAATATTGATATGCAGTGACTTTTAATAAATATATTGGTTCAATATTGTTCCTTAATGTAGATAGCTACAATATTGATACTACGAATATTGCTAATGGTCAAAATGATTAGGGTCAATATTGGCCATTAATGCAATAATGCACTATCATGAATAAATATTGATAAATTTCTGTAGAAATAATTATATTATATATTGTCATAATATAGAAAATACTGTAGTTAAAATAAAATAAAAGATTATTTATAGATCCGTAGTGTTAGCCGACACTTCAATGTTTTTCGTTGTTTTCATTTTTTCTCCGCTATCTCTGTCACCAGCTGTCGCAACAACTGATGACATATATTTTATTATGTCATGTTCCTGTGCATTAAATTAGGTTTGTACAGCAACTATAAACGTTTAGATTAAATACAGAAAAACAATATAAAAATTCACTTACGTTTCACCGATTCAAATAATTTTAATTTATTAAAAGCCCTTTTTCCTTTGCGGCCTTGTAGAGAGTATAGCAGACTCATCTCTTTATCGAGGATTCTCTTGATGATTAGTTGTGTACATATTTTATCCGAATCTCCCCCAATCAAAAGTAGCTCCTTAACCTAACAAAGAAATCTATATAGGATAATGCTAAGTAATCAATGCAAAATATACCAGTATTTCAACATTTCGCTGATCCTGCAGTTTCAGCTCAATATTGTGAAGCTCTTGATCAGTGGTGATTGGAAAATAAAATTTTCGGTCGAGTAATTTCACTATGATTCCACTGCCACCAAGAGACTCTAACATTTTCATAATGTTTTTTTTGCAGTAAGTGTCGAAGTCACTTTTACTCGGAATGAAACATGCTTTTCTTTCTCCATATTTTAATTTAAATCAACACTTTTAATATTAGGATAATATTGACCATTAAAAAAATCTTTAGCTCCTAGGATTAAAAGTGAATACTTTTGTTGCAAAGATACCATTTTTTTTCTTAGTAAGGAAAATGTCAACCTTACCGTTTGGAGAAAGAATTACATTTTCTGTTGTTAAGAAAGATACCTTGACTAATGGTCACCATTTTATTTCCATGGTACTTGAATCTAAAATAGAAGCAGGGTTACACGAAGTCAATTGGCTGGTGAACTGACATGTATAGATGTTTATGTGACTGGACAAATACGAACCTGTGTCTTGGTGAATAAATAATTACAAACAATGCATCGTTGCAATCATTGCATTATAAATAAATCTGAAAAATACCAACAGCAAGAGACTGAAAAGCTTGAAGCTCAACGACGTAACGTAGGACGCCTTTGACGCAAAGATGATATCTTATTCACGTATAGTTATGTCGTTTGATGTCAGCAACTATGTTTCTGGTATTTTAATTTTGTATAAAAATTTAAATTATTTCATGATACGTTTTGTCTTGTGTTTGAACTTTATGAGCATTTACTTTTAATTAATCAATTTGACCAGTCAAATCACGCTAATTGACCAGTCAAGAGTGTAACTCTACCGGAAACAACTAATCCAACTTGACGCAAATATTTACTTTTTTGTGTGGTTCATGGTATAGGTGCCATGAAAGCAAAATTATCAAATAAAGTGTAACTGCAATAATAAGTTTAGATGTATTACCTGAAACATTATAGTTAGCTGTTGAACACGAAGATGTTTCAACAATATGTTGTACCTGCTGTATGTTTATTTTTTATAGATGGATGGCAGTATTATTAGTAGTAGAGCTGCGGGAAGTTTCACCAAAATTTTCCTACATGGTACTTGAGCTGGGAGAAGTCCCCAAAAATTTCTTTGATGGTACACTTCTTATCATCATCCCACCCATTATGCTGATGAGTCTCTGAAAATAATTTTTTTTTACAATATGGTATTAATTATCTCTTTACATTTTACCTTCACCTTGAATCGTTTGATCAAATTCGTCTTGTGAATCTGAAGAATGCTGTGGCCTTTTTCTCTTTCTTTTTCCTACTCTTTCCGACTCTTCATCGGAACTATCAAAATTCGTATTCGTTTTCTTCCAGACATGTCACTGCTTCTTCTATGGTTTCCACAGTTTTTTTTATAATGAGCCTTGTGAATTTTCTATGTATTTTTGTCTGGACTAGCCTAGAGCAATATAAGTTTTTGTGTTTGAGATTTTTTTGTCAGGCCAATAATACTTCGTTTTTTTCATTCATCTGCAGCCCAACATGCGGGTACATAATCCCCATAGCTCCCCCAAAATATGATGTCCCACGTCATATGTGATGTGATAGCTTGATAGCTAAGCAAGTTCCATATTTATATATTTACACTTTTATATACGTACCGGGTGGTCAACTAAGAACGGCCGTCGGCCGTATCTCAGGAATGGATTATAGCACAGGTTCGGGGAAAAAATTTTTATAACAAAAGTGGACTCGAGAAACGCCTGGAAATTATTTTCAGAATTGTAGGTCCACCGCTAGAGGGCGTATTTGACAGTTAAAATTTTAAAAAGCAAAATTTTTCAAAATTTACTCAATTAAGGGGCATATTAAATATTATAATCAGATTCCTCGACAAACTTTGCATATTTTTTATTTGACAAGTTTTAGTCTATCTCTTCAAATAAGGGGTGGGGAAGAGTGGGAACCTTGTTACGAAAAAACGCCTTTAATTCAGGTTCTGCTTGACCGATTTTAATAAACTTGATGTTGTTTGAAAGAGCTTTTGTTAAACAATAGAAAATTTGTAAATTTGAAGCAATCTGATAAATAACATAAATGCTAGAGGCGCTGTTTAATATTTTTTAATATTGTGTTTTCTTTACAATTTTAAATGGAAGCATAAAGATTTAAGTAGGTCTTTAAAAAGTACACTAAATTAGTAATAAAACAGTGAATACTGCAAGTCGATATCTTTTTCCTATCCTGAGATATCGTAAGAAACAGGTAAATGGCGGGAATTGTTCACCCAACGTCTAGTAGGCTAGTTCGCGTTAACGGAAATTATTAAATTTGACCTGTATGAAAAGATCTTACATTGGTCTGCAGTAATTTAAACTGTTATCATACTAATGTTATGGTTGCCGCTAGATTACCTAAATGTAATGCTGTCGCTAGTAACAATGAGAACAAATTATAAAATAATAATGTGATAAATCTAACAATTAAAACCTTAAATAAATAACTACGTAATTAGTGTCGGCTAGATGTTCGAAATGTCGTCCATCATTTTCAATGCATGAAATCAATCTTTGACGGGTGCAGAGAACAGCAGTTTCAATTTCTGCCCTTGAAACACTTCGTATTGTCTGTCGTATTCTTTCAATCATTTTAACTAACAAACTCCTTAGTGACCACCAATATGGGTTTAAGCAAAGTCGTTCAACAGGCGATCTTCTTTCATATGTGACCCAAGTTTGGAACAATACAGTAGAGCGGTCCGCTGAAACAGTTGTAGTCGTTTTAGATACCTCAAAGGCATTTGACCAAGTTTGGCATAAGTGTTTACTTGCCAAACTCACCTCGTTTGGGTTAAATGATACGCTCATCAACTGGGTTTCTAGTTTCCTTGATAAAAGACGAATACGTGTCGTAGTTGATGGCTTTTCTTCAAAAGAAGTTAGCATTAACGCGGGCGTACCACTAGGATCCGTTATAGCGCCTACACTTTTTCTGCTGTACATAAATGACCTTATTTCTTCAACAGCTAACCCCATCCATTGCTTTGCTGACGATAGCACTCTTCACTGTAGTTCATCTCAGTCTACTCATGGTCATAATCCACCTTCTATGTCAAATCAAGAAATTAAAGCTGAAATGGCAAATTCAATCAACAAAGACATTCAACGTATTCTCGAATGGGAACCAATAATCTAGTTAAATTTAAAGCTAACAAAACTCAGTGTTGCCTTATGTCCGCCAAAAAAGATAGATCATTTCTTGTTGTAAGTATGAATGGCTCAGTTCTTAAGTTTTCAGACTCTATTACTCTGTTGGGTATGACTGTATCTTCAAATCTCTCATGGGTTGACCATCTTCTGTCAGCTACCAAAACAGCTGCTCGTAAAATAGGCTTTTTGTACAGATCTAAGCAGTACCTCTCGACAACTGCTTCTGCTGTATAAGGCCCAAATTCGGCCTCATCTGGAATATAATTCTCACCTTTGGTTAGTGTCCAATACGCTCTCGATATCGTTGATCGTATTCAAAAGAGAGCGATTAGGCTTATAAATGACCCGTCCTTAACTTCTAACCTACAGTCCCTTGAACATAGAAGGATGGTTTCAGTTCTTTCCTTGTATTATCGTTACTACAACGGCTATTGTGCTGCTGAATTATATTCTTTGATACCATCTCAGGCTATCTTTACGAGAAACACTCGGTTCGCTCATTCACATCATCAGTATGCAGTACAAATCTACACTTGTCGTACCAAACGGGCGCAATCCACATTTTTCTGCACGGCTTCTAAGCTCTGGAATGATCTTCCTAGTTCCTGTTTGCCTCTCACTTATGATATGAGGAAATTTAAGGTAGCTGTTCATAGGCATCTATTGGCAATTCATTATCCCTCTATCCATCCTCCTAAGTGTTTCTGAGTGCTTTAGCACGATAGGCCTAATTTAGCCTGTTCAGGTCCACAATCATAAAAAAAAATGTCAGTTCTTGTTGTGGGTCTATCGGCATAAACGAGATCTTTTATTCGCCCCCACAAATAAAAATCTAATCAAGTTAGGTCTGGAGGCCTTGGTGGCCAAATAAATAAACTTCGACGTCCTATCCACTTTTCAGGGTATGATTGATCCAAGAAATTCCGAACATCTGTAGAATAATGTGCCGGGCATCCATCATGTTGCAAGACCATGTCACGACGAATGGCCAAGGGTACGTCTTCTAAAAGAAGTGGTAATTCGTTGCTTAAAAAATCTAAATATCTTTCTCCATTAACAGTCTCATTAAAAAAAAAAGGCCCAATTATTTCTTCACCTAGTATCCCGCACCACATTTACAGACCAACGACCCTGATGTTGGACCTCCTGCATCCAGTGGGGATTCGTTTCAGACCAGTAGTGCATATTATGTCGATTTACACTACCATCACTATGAAAAGTAGCCTCATCTGTCCACATAATTCCGGATCGTCGTGTACCATATTTGAGAGCCAGTTGCAAAATCCAACCTGATATTGAAATTTTGAGCATTCCAACTATGGTGTAGGACCATGTGATATGGTGCAATCTAAAATAGTATATAGTATAAAGTAATCAGATCAATAAGACACATTGAAGTCCTTCGTTGTTAGTAAACGAAAGAGGACTTTAAATGCATTATCACCCGTAATGTGATTACGAATTTTTTTCGCCCGGCCTCTCATTATTTTTTATTATTGGTACCTTTTTACTTTACTTTGCCTCACTTAATTATCATGTTGTTAGCTAAAATCTATTCACAATGCATAAGATAATTTCATTAAATAATTTGGTGTTTTATTGAAACCGGACATAAAATGGCGGCAAATACATCAATCATCTTGTCACAAGTTAACTTTGATGTAATGACATTTTCGGTATGATAAAAATGAGAAACATATAACGACAAACGAAAAAAATTAAAACATTTTTATCATTATAATACCGAATAAAACATGCATTAATAAATAAGTAGTCACCTGTGTTCTCTTAAAATATTTTGGACGGTGGTTCGACATATACCCAAGTCTCTAGCTATAGCTCTGGTGCTTGAATGAGGGTTAACATTTACATAAGCTAAAACATCAATAACATTTTCCTCTGTTCTACCTCTGCGTTGTCTTCGGTACACAGGAAGATTCACATTTCCAGTAGTACGCACACGGTGTGCGAGTCGGAGAAAAACTCTTCTGCTGTGATGTCGTCTGTTTGGGTACTGCAGTGCATACACTCTAGCAGCAACGGTTGCATACATTCAAAATAAACTGCCAACATATCAGATGCTTCTTCATTTGTAAGAATCATTTTGGTACGAAAAGATAAAGAAAGTCTATTAAATGCAACACGATGAATAATTTTTGACATATGCGTGAAAATCATAGCTTGCTTGTTTTCAACAGCGAATTTATTTTATATCTTACATGGCCCTCTTTACTAATTTTGTTGTCATCAGTAAATCGTAATTCATATTTTAAACTATATTTGTCGTTGCTGGGCAAATATCGGTTTTTATTGATATTTTATGCTTTTGATTTACTAACACATCGCTTGAAAACAAATATAACATTCTTATATAATTAAAAAAATGTTACATTTATCACATTGTTATTTTATAATTTGTTCTCATTGTTATTAGCGACAGCATTACTTTTAGGTAATCTAGCGGCAACCATAACATTAGTATGATAACAGTTTAAATTACTGCAGACCAATGTAAGATCTTTTCATACAGGTCAAATTTAATAATTTCCGTTAACGCGAACTAGCCTACTAGACGTTGGAAGAAAAATTCTCGCCATTTACCTGTTTCTTATGATATCTCAGGATAGCAAAAAGATATCTCCTCATAACACCAAGGCATGCGAGACGCATAAAATCAAGCGCAAAATGTATTATCATACCAATTTTTTTAATTTTCAAAAGCGGCTGTATCGGGAGTTTTAGAAAGATCAAAAGTTCGCGCTAAATTATACGAGATTAGATACTTATATTTTATTTTTCTGGATAAAGAATGGTTCTTGTTTATTTGTATTTGAATGTAATTAATATTAAGACGAAAACTTGAGTTTATTTCAATGAGTTACCTATATATTCAATTTGAAAATATTTAAAATACGCGGTATTTGCAAGTGCATTGATGTGTTTGAAGGGATGAGACGCTGTCATAATAATGATGTGCAGTCTTTAAAATGGTCGCGTTAAGAAAGCGATCAAAAATAGTCGCACTAAGTAAGCGATCGGAATTGGTTGAATTGAAACTAACCAAGTGGTTGAAAAGCGATAACTGCAGCTTAAGTTAAGCTGCAATTGAAATTGTGAAATTATAACGAAAATTCAGTTGGTACAGTGATAAAGAAATACAACTGATATTTTCTTTACTAATGCGAGGAAAAGCTAAAAAGAATTAAAAGTGTAAATGTTGTCAAGTGGACGATAATAAAAAGTTTGCTTAATAATTTACAATAGCGTTTTAAGCGCGTATTGGAAGTTTTCCAAGTTGATATTTTGATAACGAGTGATAAATGTACAATAACACAATCGACCCAGTTAATAGAGCGATATAGAAAATATAATAAACAAAAACGTTTATGATTGAAAGAATGGTCTTTCGTAGCTCGATTGCAGTTTGTTGCGCACGCCGTTTGTAGTTAAAACGGAACAATTAAGTAAAAACTGGATAGAGTAAATATATCGGGCAATAATTTACAAAAACAAGTAAATTGTGGGGAAGAAAATTAGAAGCGTATTCAGCTACAACAAAGGTATAAGAAAAAATAATGACAACAAAGGAGAACGGTTCCAGAGTGCCGATTAAGTGACATTATCGGAAGAGCGGACTATAACTTATTTGAGGCCTCTTCACCGGTCAAAGGGACGCAAGCATTACATCATCAGTTTTTCCACGAAAACAAGTAAGAACTCTTTTTGTTTGTGTTAATAAAAAAAAAGTTTTTGTGTTTGATTTTCTCGAAACTTTAAATTTGACTATCACAATTAAACGAAAAACAGTCATTTAATTCTGATAAAGATTTTATTTGTTATATGTCAGTTTTAAGAAGGTTATTGTAGATTATAGGTTTGATTTTATTTATGTTTGTAAACAATGTATTGATGCATTTCGTTCAGATTTGGAATTTAATTAAATGAGTATAACGTTTGATTTACTTTTATTGCTAAAGAATATTAATATTAGAAGCTTATACAGATATTGAATGTCAACTCAAGAGGAATCCAAATAAATAAATAAATCGAAATGAGCATAATTTTGGTTAATGATAATAGCGACCGTTTCTTTATTTTAATTTTGAGCTAGCCGTCGCAACCAATTAAGAAAGGAATTCGCAAACGTAAATCTTAACATTCAATTACGTAAAGTGAAATTAAATAGCAAGCGAAGTATCATTTAACTAGTAAATGATATCTTTATAAATTGAACCCATTCAGTTTCAATAAATCGTAATAAAAAATTATCATTGTCAGTTTCACGATAACAATGTTAAATTTTATTCAATACTAAAGTTTAAAAGAACTCAAACCTTATTCTTTGGAGCGGGTTAAACCAACAAAAGTAATATCCAAGGGTATTACGCCCGTTGCACGTCGAATCGTACAAATGATGTTGTGGTTGTGATTTTTTAAGAAAAGACGTATCTGATCGAACCTTGTGTGGTTTTGTATTCAAGTCAAAGAAAAAATCCTTGTATTGTTAAAATGTTCACCAACTACTTCACACCTTTTACAAGCATAGTAACCAGTGTGACCAGTAAAGTACTAATTAGATCTGTACAAAAAGCCTATTTTACGAGCAGCTGTTTTGGTAACTGACAGAAGATGGTCAACCCATGAGAGATTTGAAGATACAGTCATACCTAACAGAGTAATAGTCTGAAAACTTAAGAACTGAGCCATTCATACTTACAACAGGAAATGATCGATCTTTTTTGGCGGACACAAGGCAACACTGAGTTTTGTTAGCATTAAATTTAACTAGATTATTGCTTCCCCATTCGAGAATACGTTGAATGTCTTTTGAACTCTATAATGAATTCTTTGGTACATTCTGATAAAGATTTTGGTTTACCATCACCACAACACACAGTAACAGCAAAAGCCGGCAAACGTGCATCTCCTTTATGAATTTGGTATAATATTGGCCAAAACTGAAAATTAGTGCTTTTGTGTACAGGTAAACCATCGATATTAAATAATAACCTTATTATTTCTCTTTCAATAAATTTATATATTTTCTAAATTGAACAATAATTTGCCGCTTCAATCCTAAATACGCAAATTCGCAATCCGTATCATGGATTGATTTTAAACTTTGAATTTGGTAACTAGCCTTGTAAGTCTGCAATAATGATCTAGCATCAGTGGGCAAATTTTTATGAAATGGCTGTAACATTTTTAAACATGAAGTTAATTGTTTATGTAATATGCTCAGATATAGCCCATTCTGCAACCACATGCCTTTCAAAACGATTACAATTAGTTGCTAATGGCAATCAAATATTTTCAATTAGATTTAAGTCGTCGTTTTCATCACAAAATTCAAATTGACGATAATCACTGCTGCCATTATAAGATTCTGTTGAAATATTCAAAACATGATCACCATTTTGAACAGAAAAATTACTATCTTTACTGACATTTGATGGAAAACAAACAGAGGTAGATGAATCAGTACTGTATTTTGCATAAAGTGATGTTGATGGAGATGATGCCTGATTTACAATCGTGCTTTGAACCAATACATTTGTGCTATATTGATATCTTGCATGTGTTTAGTAACAGCCTTTTTAATTTTACGACTTTTTGTACTTCGAGACTCCATCTGTAAGTTATATTTTATGTTTTATAATCTACATAAATACAGTAAATACTTAAGCATTCCACTTTTACTATAAGTGCCTGCTTACCTTTCAAGCAATAAAATACACGTCGTACGAAAATAGGAATAAAAAAAATCACCAAATGCAAAAACTATACAACGAAATAAAATTCATAAATAAGTAATCAACCGACTTGATAGAAAGCGAGGCCAGAATGCAGATGTAAAACTTGAAAACTTGCAAATATTCGGTTTAAATGACGTTACCAACTCTGTCCGTTTCGAAGAAAGCTGGCGCGTAAACACAAGCATCGGATTTCATGTGATGCATTACAGCAATAGGTGGGACTGTATTAAGCTTATACCATTCTTATACGTTATAGAATATTGTTTAAATATGGCTACACAGACTGAAATTTTATTTTTAAATAAATTTGACTTTTACAGGATGTTCGCGGGACCATCTGGAAAAGGAACCAACTTTTACATTATTTTGAAAATGAAAGGATTAAAATGTGATAATATTAATAACATAATATTTTCTATTGAAAATGCTCCCTGGAAGTGAAAATTAAACTATTTAGTATTTTCTATTTAAGCCAATAAGATCAATAACATGCAAGCACGTTCTTGCACTACGCGGTTAGCACTATCTGTGGTGGCACGCATTAATTTTAGTTTACGGGAACCCAGAGTGGAAATGGCAGTTGTCCGTCTATCTAAGGCAATTTTCTTAAAATCAATGATTATACGAAGTATGTTATACTAATTTTTTGAAATTATTGAATTGAATTATTTTTTAAAAAACTATCAACATTTTCCGAATTGACCGTTGGATGCGTCACGTCACGTATATCTAAGTGAGGAAAAATGAAAATTGTAACTTGTATGGCTGCCAATGATGAATGTTGCGAGAAATGTGGTTTTTCTAATTGACGCTCAAACGCATTTAACTTCAAACTCAGGGGCCGATCCAGGGGGGGGAGGGAGCTGGGCCGTCGCCCAGAGCGGTAGAGACAAGGGCGGCAAATAGCAAAAAAAAAATAATTTCATGATACATTTTTTCGATGCATAAATCAAAGTGGCATGGTCATGCATGTTGAAATAAACGTTCGTTTTCCCATTGAGATCAAATATATGGACGGTCGAACGGATAGTTTTATACCTCTTAGTTAGACCTCTGGCCTTGTCTGTTATTTACTTGGGTGTTAATCACTGTCGGATACATTACACACACGTATTGAAAGAATTCGGGAATAATATGAACGTTTGTAGAGCTCGACCGAAACGTAAAGAAGGCCACAGCGTGAGATTTGGATGGCTCAATGTGTTCTTTACATATTAGGCGAGCTACATATATATATATATATATATATATATATATATATATATATATATATATATCCTTTCAGCTACATGTTAACATGTGATTAATCAACAAGATATGGTCCAGAGCAAAGTATCTTTTGTAATTTTAATCTCATCTTATAAGATACCATTTACGTACTTGTACAGAAACTACTTACACAGCGGAATAACCGGATAAGTATAACAATAGTTTCTATACTAAGAGTTTATTTTCTCGATCAGGTTATAAAAAGTCTAAAGAAGCATTTCTTAATGTATTTCATTATAGAGCAAATATATGCAGTGGCATAAAAATAAAGGGAACGCATAAAGCAGTTCTGGTAAATTTGTTACCAAAGAATAATAATAACAGTAGCTCACAATAAAAACGTCACGAATATTTGAAGGCTTATTCAACGAAAATTTTTTTCAAAAATGCTAGTGAATAGATTTATATTTCGGCAAATATAGAAATAAAATAAAACCATAAAACATCGCAGTAAAAATTTAAAAAATATTGTGAGGAAATAATAACACGAGGGTTGTATACATTTCATTACCAATATAAATATGTTTATGTGCAATATATCTCCGGATTGAGTTATAAAGAGCGAGAATATTGCTATTTATTATTTTACACAAAAATTTGCTCTAAAAACATGAATGCTCGCAGACTCTCCTAGAACATATATATTTATATTTTGTATATTTTTATTATTTTTATTTATCTTGCAAGCTATTATTTTTGTGGTTTGTTATTGTAAGATACTGTTTTACTATGTATTTATTTTATTTGCGATTATATTTTTATTTTTATAAAGTGGTTGAGAACATTTGTTGAACATTTATTTGTTTCTTCACACAATAAATCTTTTACTCAACTTATAATATTTCTTTGTAAGCCCTTTTACTCGAAATGCGCAGAAAGTTTTTACATCTAGTAAACTCTAAAACAAACTCGTAAAAGCAAAAATGCTGTACACCTCTTTTTCCATCAAAAGTAAGGGCGGCAGATTTTAGTCTTGCCCAGAGCGGCGAAATAGTTGCGTCGGCCCATAGTCAAACTGAATATGTTTTGCGCGCATATAACGGTCGGTTGGAATTAGAAATCAATAATAATCAAATGAATAGCTAATTAATGTAAATTGGTTCCGTACAATAAGGAATAATCGGAATAAAGGATGCTTGTCTTTGTCGATTGCCTTAAATCAATAATTTGCCTTTGAGCTAGATAATAGTTGACTTTCTAGGGTGCAGATACCTGCTAGCATTCCCAATTTGAAGCATGTTTTGCAATATTTGTTGTGTTTATATCTGTCTCGTCCGCACTTTCACAATGTTTTAAAATTTCGCTAATGTTTGATTTTTGTGGATTAATGAATTACTGTGGTACTTGCTTCAATCCGGCTCGAAGAAGGACGGACTGTTTGGATTTCGTCATTTAGAATATTTATTAGGTACCTATTTAATGAAAAGGTTCCGACCTACCAGTAAGATTCTTCTATAAGCATGACTCACTCACAGGTAAAATGAATGTAAAATTTATTTTACTATATACACGAAACAAAAATTGCTTTTGTGAACTTAAAGGGATTATTTCAATCCAATGTGTTATGAAGTAAAATAATTGATTGTGGAGAATTATTGAACACTACAACTACCCGAAACTTAATGGACTAAATAGGTATAGGTATTTTATAGGAACTTTTTTTTATTGTCGCGTCGTTGTCGGTTTAAAAATAAACTTATTTGATTTTTGTCAAGAACCGATTTTTTAATTTTATTTTGTAAAAACTCAGTATTAATTAAATAGGTGCCGATTAATTGCGATTAATACCGAATATCAAAAGTACGTAATAAATATTACATTGCTCCAATCTTAGCACAAAATTTTTATATTGTGACATTATGTGCTCATGAAATTTTGAAATTCAGTGGAAAAACAATATTAGCGCAACATAGAACCGAGACTGGATCAATTTAGGAAATGTTAGACCGGTACAATGTTGGTGTAATATTTACCAACTTTGAAATTTGCCCCATTGGGATTAAGTAACAAAACAGTATTCGTGCATTGCATACAAACAATATTGGTCCTATATAATAAATGTTAAATTGCGCCAATACTGGCACAATATTGAATACACTGTACAATTTTTTTGCTTGTAAGATTTTGAAATTACGTGAAAAAACAATATTGGTCCAACATTGAGATCTGAGATTGGATCAATCTAGGAAAAGGTGGAGCGGTACATACAACCAATATTGCAACGATGTAATAAATGCCAAATTGCGCCAATATTGGCACAATATTGCTTATATTGTACCAACATTTACTTGTGAAACATAGCAAGTATGTGGAAAAACAATATTGGTTCAACGTTTTGAAGCGATAGTGGGTTAATCTACTAAATGCTATAATGGATCAAAATTGGCTCAGTTTTTTCTATATTGAATCAATATTACCATGTCGTAACTTTAGATTTGCAACATTGAGCCAATATTGGTCGAATATAAGCTATCTTGGCCAATATTCCAATATTGGTCCAATGTCATACCAAGCATTTGTCAGTATTCTTTGCTACTTGGGAAGTACTAAGGAAAAATAACTTAACGATAATATTTTGTCTCCATTGCTGTGAAAGCTGACGTTGCTTTTGCATTATGAGGTACCCTTTAGGATTACAGTTCGTAGCATGACGTAATTTCTCTCGACCATTTATGAAAGGGGTTTATCGTTTCTACCGCGTTTTATAACTTGAATGTATGAGTAGTATGATTGGTTGTCGTTTTTAAAATCAAGTATGGCGTAGCTGAATAATTTTTGAATGTATGTCCTTAGTCTTGGTCTTGATCTGGTAGAGGAAGTTCGGAATGCGGGAAGGCACCGCCTTTACTGTCGATGTTCCCGGTTCTGTTGAATGTATCGTGGACTGTGAGTCCGTTTCGCGTGTGTGCGGTTTTTGTTGGTGATTCACCAGGCCGGAGAACTTTATGTGGTGTATCGTGGTCAATTAGGCCTACCTTTTCAAAATCAGGACAGTGTTTAACCAGTGCTTCCTGAATTACGGAATTTTTTATCGTTTTTGCGGATGCAAGATATTGTTTTTGGTGAAGTATTATGTGCTCGAACCCTGTATTTTATGTGTTTCTGTAAACAGCCTTTCATAGACCAAGTCTCACTGTAAATAATTTGTAAATAGACATTTCTTTTTCGTTTTAATACTAAACAGACGTGTAAATAGAGCTACCGAATTAATTGGACCATAAGCAGAAGGGTGTAAATATATCTCGTGCGGAAAATCGATTTGTTTTGTGCACATAAACTATATAACGTCCTGTCCAAATAACTTAAGCGAATCGCTATCGAAATTTAAGACTGGGAAATTGCCGCATGGGTTTGCCTATCGAGAACATCCGCAGGTATCCTGAAGCCGTTCACGCCCGTATTGCTTTCATTGCTACTTGGTGAAGACGTATTCAAGAGTTCTGTGTAGAAGGTAACTCAATATTGCACGTTATTGCGATCATTTTATTATATCTCTGTTTGTAAATTTGGTGTTACTATTTGTTGATGAGCGAATAAAAGCAGTCGTTTTGTTTGGTGCTACTTTGCGGAAATGGATGCTCTCACGTTAATCTCAATTAAAAGGTTAACGAACTGCTTTTATTTGCGCTATCTTTGGTATTTTGTTTTTTTTTAATTATTTAATTAAATGCATTGAAAATTTATGCATATGAAAATTTCTCTTGGTAAAATTGATTTTCAGTGACCATTTGGTTACGTAATGTTTTGAATTTTAACCATATTTAGGTAATTCCATTTCCGTAATTTAAAATTAAAATCTGGTAAGCTTACAAGGTTGTAATGAGCCAGAATTGGGTAAGACAAATAAATTGTTATTTTAATAAAAATTATTAAGATAATGTTTAAATAATAATTCATTTTATTCCAGTTAAATAAATGTAAATAATCAGCACTTTTGCGTGCGCACCGGTACCCCACTTTCACGATGTGCAGAAACGTTGCGACATTTCCTACCTAAAACCCCACTCATTCGCAAGGTTTATAAGCGAAATTTTGGCACTTTTAAATTAATTCTATTTGTAGAACGCTTCTCTGCAAATACTCGCCTGCCTGTTCGTTTGTAATAATTTATTATTACACCTGAAATTCTATTTGTAGAACGCTTCTCTGCAAATACTCTCCTGCCTGTTCGTTTGTAATAATTTATTATTACACCTGAAATTCTAATTGTAGAACGCTTCTCCAAATACTCTCCTGCCTGTCCGTTTGTAATAATTTATTACACCTGAAATTCTCAATTCGAGAACATAACCGCCTGACCGCTCTTAAAGCAATTTCAATTGAATTAAATAGAATTCTAACACTCCGAAGTATAACCAATTTTTACGAAAATAGTTGTAATACCTAGAAATTCCTATTAACAAACCATCCTTAAGAAATTAATTGACGTCAAAGAGGTTTTGCGTATTATACTGATCTTAGGTAGATTGACTGGTTAACACCGGCGGTCACCGGGATTATTATAGGGCTTCTTCTAGTTAGTGGGGCTCTCTAAGCCACGTCTGGTTGCTCACAACACGCGCATGTACCTCAGAAAACGGCAATTTACAAATTGTCCTGAACCCCTATATATAGTTCTATATATTCAAAGTCTCCGATACAGCTTTGAATAAATATGATCTCTAAGATTCGTTAATTTAGACTATTGAGCCCACTGGCTTGGCTATTAATGAGATTATAAACGAACACCCAATATATCCTGAACCACCTGTATATAATTCTATATATTCAAAGTTCCGTTACAACTTTGAATAAATAGAATCTCTAGAATTTGTTGATTTAGCTCGAGCTCCTTGCTTGGCTACCAACACTTATAATTTACTTCCCCTGTATATCACGAAAATACACCTGAATATCAAATCCAAATTATTACCCAAAACAAAACCTGAATTGTGTAAAACATTAAATTTATACAACAAGAAAGTAAATTTTACGTTTTACTTCAAAGTAAAAGAATTTCTATTTTACAATAAGAAATCCATTACATTAGCGACATTTTTGCGCTTTAACAATTAAAACTTTAAGGAAATTCTTCTTAAAGACAATAAAATTCCATTTCGCAAATAAGTAACCACCTTCAATTAAAGTGTAAAGAATCATCCTCTTTATACCAATAAAGCGAAGGTCACGTTAGCTTTTAGTAGTGAATGAACTCTTATCAAATTTTCAAAAACACATTGTCGAAAATATTCCTGTATCATATGAACCATTACAAACCTTAAATTGCGAATTCCATAACATTGAATAACCCCTTGTACCTATTTAATTGTATATATTATTTATAGTTAATTAGAATTAGTCTTTCCCTTAGTCCGTGTGTACAAACCCTAAAAAAAAAATTAAACAAATCACCTACAACCGTTGCCTAACACGAATTTGTATTAATACTAATCGTGTAATTATCAAATCGTGTGTAGGGCCTGCTTTTCATTAACCTGTTCCGTATTTCAAAACGTTACTTAAGAAAATATAAGTAATGAAAGCGCCAGTCCACGATAAAGATTTGAAATACGCCCTAACCTCGAATTCAACAAACATTGTCTTAAATGTAAAATATAATAACCAGAATCAACTTACCTGTCTAAATCACAGTAATCGTCCTTTTTGAGTTGTACATACACCCTTGTATTATTTTCACCTGAACACATTATATTTGTTTACAAAGAAACAAAACCACAATTATTTAAATTTTTTTGAACACTGCATTATAGCGCACTTGTTTACAGGAAATTTCCAAACCGACCACAGATACACCGGCGACACCTGTCCTGCAACATTATAAATCTTAGGATTTATCGCCGACATTTCAACGACACCAGCATTATGGTGGGCTGCCCAAATACCAGGCGCTGTACTAGAAGTTTTTTTATTTTCCATCATTTTGTTAAATTTGAATACTTAATTTGTTTTACCAGAATATCATTTTTTGTTATATTATTATTATAATTCCAGAAGTTTGTTTTAAATAATGTATTAAACCTGGGTACGAAATTGTTTAACAGTTATATAAGTCTACAAACCCACTTCCCAAAATTCCTGACTAGCCGAGATTAAAAAGAAATCCACATAGTGGTAATTAGTAAGGGTAACTCATAAAAGAAACCTGCTCAAAATTATGGGCCTTACAAGGATGACCTATTGATGCTCCCGTATTCTAGAATTTAAGGTTTTAAATTGAACCGTAAGCAGTGTAAATACATGTATCATGTTGTGTGTTTTCTGATATACGATTATTCAGGTAGAATAGATGAACAATTAATTGAATTTCATAGTATTATTTGTGATCTTCTCTCGGCCAGTGAAAGCAATAATTTACGAAAAGGGTGATTTTATTATTCAAACTAAAGAATTAATTGAGAGCTAAATTTAGATTTCAATTTTATTGATTCATTTTAAAAGTAACCAGTGGTAATTTCCTACAATTGAAGCATTTAGGGTCATACAGTTTTTTTTTTAATTTTATTAAATATGTTGTGTGGTTTAACAAGCAGATTAGAGGAATTTTAAATGACTATCTAGTTTATGTCTAATTAGTTTAGTTTGGAGTTCAATTAATGACAGAGCTTTGGAGATGTGGAGTATTTAAATTTGAGTTAATAAGATTTAAGCGAAACATTTAACGTTAATTATTTTTTTATTGTGTTTGAGCGTATTTTATTCACAAGCGTTGGTGGTAACGTAAGGAAGTATAAAGTTAAAGAAGTCATTAAAACCCAACAGCTGATTTTTTCACTCGCTGCTTTAGTATTTGAGCGTGTGGATATTTTCAGATTTCTAGAGCTAAAGTTTCGAAGCATCTCCGACGAGCACCTGGAGGTAGCCGACGTAGGGTAAAATCCCTGGCCCCCTTCAGGGCCCCGGGCTCCGAGACTATAGTCACTCATAACTCCTCTCTCGCCAGCCCAGCCCGTTACTGTATACCAGTGAATATACGGACTGAAATGGCTGCGACTGTATTCAAGCGCTCGAAGTACGTCACGGCTAGAAGAAAAAGAACCCACAGCAAGAAATGTGTGAATTCGGACTTAAAGTATATGGAGGACAGAAATTGAGATAGTTTTTCGGGGTATTGTTGCTGAAATTTCTAATTTTAAGAAAAATCGTCGTTATGTGTGTGTACGGAATCTTATTACATTCATTTTTAAGAGTTTTCCAAGGTTTTCGTAACCTCAAATTAGACCCGTTCTTAGAAACCGTGTTTGATGTTAACAAAGTGCCGTTTGATACCGCTTCAGAACTTTGCTTATTATTAGTTTATTTACGTAGGCGATAAATGCAGTTCTTAGTGACATAGAAAAGACTATGGTGAAATACTGTGTGGCATACAACTGCAAAAACGGGCAGAAGAATACCAAATGAATTCCCTTTCATAGGTATGGCACAAGTGTATAAGAGACAATTACTCCTTTCCTATTAAGTTACAAAAAAATATTCATTTAAGTATATCGTTAATAATGCAGATTGGTTTTGGACTTTCAGTTTTCCGTTTAAGCGGCCTGAACTGTGTAAATTATGGGTTAACGCTATTCGGCGAGAAAATCGGGACCCATCAAAATCTAGTTGCCTTTGTGGGCAGCATTTCCAACCTACAGATTATTTGGTTAAGTCGATGTCGGCAGTAAAAATTTTAATATCTGATGCTGTTTCAAGAATTTTCGCATTTGCAAAACATCTTCTACCTTAATTGTTAATTCTAATTGTTATCATTGTTTTTAGGAAAGTGATGTTATTGAGAGAAAACCTATGGACGTAGATGTGTATGAAAGTTTACCATCAACGTAAACAGAAGGGGTAAGAAAATGTTTGACGAGGGGACCCAGACTAGGTCTGACCACACAGTGGATAAGTTACGCGAAAAGTTGAAATGCTTGTGCAGAAGAATAAAAAGACAGACCTGACGTTTGTGTGTATTGCATACTCGACATTTGTGATATGCTCAAACTAGCAAGAAATACCATGGTCGAGGTAACTTTATCCGATAAGAGAAAACTATATTGGTAGTTTATTAAAGCTCTCGATCAAATCCAAAATACGGAGCAGTTAGAAATAACAAACTCATTAAGTTCGCACCACATAAATTACAAGAACAAAGTAATGAATGTTCGTTTAGCGGCACAGACACTAAGTAGTGACGTAGCTGACGGATTGGAATTTTTAAATAGAATTGGGCTTAAAAGTTTTGAACATAATGAAGCAACAATAGAATTCAGACGAATCAAGGACACATTTTCCTTATATAAACCGTAGTGTGGTATAATGAGATCAGTCAGTCAGTTAGTTAGCAACTTGTACTTATTAAACATGGAATTAGCAGGGTTAAATCGAAGCACCTATTGCAAACCCTTTAAAAACGTGCGTGACCTCGAGATGTCTAAGAAGTATAAAGTGATGGATGTAATACTAAGTATAGTGATGGAAACAGCTCATTTTAAATGTGTATTGCCTCAGCGCTTTTATGAGTATGTCGAAGAAAATATCCGCATTGAAGAATTTAAAACGCTGCTAAATACGAAGGATGTGTTCATAAGTAGTTTAGGTGCAGCTGGAAAACAACAAACATAACATTTTGTTTTTAATAGTAGTGATATAACCCCACCTTATGTAATTTAACTAGTATCATTTTCTTAAACAGTGTTCAGTCGTAGTGAAATTGTGACCAAGTAAAGCAGCAATAAAAATCATCAACGATCAAAACTCAAAGTTCACCGTTATATATACATAGTTGGGGTAACCATACAAATAATAATTGCTCTTGGTGGTCCTATCAAAATAGCGATCGTAGTAGTAGTAGTAGTAGTAGTAGTAGTAATGAAAATGAAGAGAAACAAAATGAAAGTTAACACTGACTGGCCATCATTTCAACAGAAAGATGATTTATCGTGGGTGCATAAACAAGCAACCAAAGCATACTTAATCGATTGTATTTATTATGAACTGTCGAAGGATAGTCATCATGCAAAACGTATAAAAATTGGATACCGTACACACAACCAATAATGTGTATGAGTGGCGGCAACTGCCATCAAAGCAATAATGTAGCGTTAGACATGAAGGAATGGAATGAACTTCTAAGATGGAATTCATATGTAGAATTACAATCTGCCTGATCTCAAGATATTGACAATAAAATTGATTAGTGAAATGTAGACGAAGATCTATGACCAACATTATGAATCTCTTATCTACCAATCTTGGTATTTACTACAATTGAGAATTGATTAAAGGATATGACAGAATTTTGAAAACTGTTGTGACAGAGAAACTACAATTGCTATTCTTGCACATTCAATGCTCGTAGTGTAAAAGAACTATTCAATTTAAAGGATACAATAAGCTATCAATTTGATTTTCTTGAATCCTACAATATATTGTGTTTCTATGAACAGTTTACACATCAAGTTAACTACCGTAGTTTTCGCGAGAAAGAATTCCATGGTATAGTTGAAATTATGAGATAATTCCGATATTGGATTAGCGCTTTTATTCAAGCACTACGGTCGAACAAGCACATTTGTCGTTTTTACACATGTTACATGACGAAAAAGGAAAGAAATTTGTTGTGTATAACCCCGCGGGGGTGAACTAAAACCTACACAGTACGTTAAAATGTAGGTCAAGTTTAAGTACATGCGTTAGAAGAAGATGCAAATGTGTATCGGTATATCATTATATAAATGGCAAATATCGACTTAAAATCATTTATACAGCGTACTTTTTTTTTTACTTATATCATTTTTAAAATCTTACAAACTTAACTAAATTAAATTGAATAATTCTCATTTATTTAAAATTTGCATAAATAAATGCATTATGACGATATAAACAATTAAATTCCTAAAAGTACCTAAACAATTGAAAAACAATTTCTGATGAGCCCGAATACCTACATAAAATATTCGTTCGGTTAGAAACTTTCCGAACATTTTAAATTTTATTCAAGCACAAGAATGTCAAACGAATTATAACCTATACACAACTAAAGAAAATTTATTTTGCTCGTTTAACTTATACTATTCCTAATTACTAATTGCAGAAATTTAAAGCAAGAGAAAGTTGTAATGCAAAATTTTAATTGCCATAGAAGTTTAATACACACAGTCACACATACGGTCTGAAAGGTTTTGAAAATGCTGAATATGTGAACACTGAATGGTTATATAGGGTTACATAGAGTTATGTTAAGATTCAATAGCAATATATACTATTTTGAAAACACGATTCTGGTTTCTTAATTGTATAGGTAGTTTTACGAATTTGAAGTTTATATCGTCATAATGAAAATATTTATGCATATTTTAAAATTAAATTTAAGGTTTTGAATTTTGTGTAGTCAAGTTCGTGTTTTTTGTGTAAAATTTAAATTTCAAACGCTTTGCAAAACCAAAAACTCATTCGAATTTTTGTGTATTATTATAGTTAAAAGTTATCGAAATAATTGGAAATAACTGTCAATTTGTAAAAAATATAATTTAAAATTTAAGCGGCTTGTTGAAGGTTCCGAACTAAGGAATAAACCGTGAGCAATTAGAGAGTAAAACGATTTTATATAAATTGTAAATTATTATTATATGTAGGTATTCGGGCTCATGAGAAATTTTTTAGGTACCTATAGGAACTTTTATTGTTTATATCATCATAATGAATTTATGAATTCAATTTAATTTAGTTAAATTTGTAACATTTTAAAAACGATGCAAGTAAAAAAAATTTGAAGCAAAGCTGTTTAAATGATTTTTAATCGATATTTGCCATTTATGTAAAGACATGGCGATGTACATTTGCATCTTCTTCTAACGAATGTACTTAAACTGAACCTACGTTTTAACGTACACTGTAGGTTTTAGTTCACTACCCGCGGGGTTATACACAACAAATTTCTTTCCGGCTTCTTCATATAACATGTGTTAACACGACAAAGTTGCATGTTCGACCGTAGCGCTTGAATAAAAGCGCTAATCCGACATCGGAATTCTCTCATAATTTCAACTGTAATGATGTTAAGTTTTGCAGCATCACTATGTGTTAAGTGCTGTACTTTTTATTGAATTTTATTTAAGGTAATTGTTGCCCAAACGTCACTATAATAGCATTTTGCATATTCACAATTAATTAGCGATAATCCTCACACACACACACACACACACACACACACACACAAACACACACACACACGCACACACGCACGCATGCACCTACACACGCATCCACGCACGCTCACTAACACACACACACACACGCACGCGCACGTGAACGAACACACACACACACACGCACGGACGCACGCACGCACTCACACATACACACACATTACATATAAATAATATGCAAGGCGGTCTTTACTTTTAAAGTGGGTTGTATAGATATATACTGCATATTATGCGTATGTGTAACTACTAAAGTAATTAAGGGTTAGACGCTGGTTTATAAGTGTTTGAAATGATCAATAAAGGTCATAATAATAATCTTTATTGTCCAACACAATATATATATATATATATATATATATATATATATATATATATATATATATATATATATATATTTATTTTTATGATTGTGGACCTGAACAGGTTAAATAGCCTATCGTGCTAAAGCACTCAGGAACACTTAGGAGGATGGATAGAGGATAATGAATTGCCAATAGATGCCTATGAACAGCTACCTTAAATTTTCTCATATCATAAGTGAGGGAAAACAGGAACTAGGGAGATCATTCCAGAGTTTAGAAGCCGTGTAGAAAAATGTGGATTGCGCCCGTTTGGTACGACAAGTGGAGATTTGTACTGCATACTGATGATGTGAATGAGCGAACCGAGTGTTTCTCGCAAAGATAGCCGGAGATGGTATCAAAGAATGTAATTCACCAGCACAATAGCAGTTGTAATAAAGATAATACAAATAAAGAACTGAAACCATCCTTCTATGCTCAAGGGACTGTATGTGAGAAGTTAAGGACGGGTCATTTATAAGCCTAATCGCTCTTTTGAATACGATCAACGATATTGAGAGCGTATTGGGGAGCACTAACCCAAACGTGAGAATTATATTCCAGATGAGGCCGAATTTGGGCCTTATACAGCAGAAGGAGTTGTCGAGAGGTAAAGTACTGCTTAGATCTGTACAAAAAGCCTATTTTACGAGCAGCTGGTTTGGTAGCTGACAGAAGATGGTCAATCCATGAGAGATTTGAAGATACAGTCATACCCAACAGAGTAATAGAGTCTGAAAACTTAAGAACTGAGCCATTCATACTTACAACAGTAAATGATCGATCTTTTTGGCGGACATAAGGCAACACTGAGTTTTGTTAGCAAAATTTAACTAGATTATTGCTTCCCATTCGAGAATACGTTGAATGTCTTTGTTGATTGAATTTGCCATTTCAGCTTTAATTTCTTGATTTGACATAGAAGGTGGATTATCACTATGAGTAGACTGAGATGAACTACAGTGAAGAGTGCTATCGTCAGCAAAGCAATGGATGGGGTTAGTTGTGAAGAAATAAGGTCGTTTATGTACAGCAGAAAAGTGAAGTCGCTATAACGGATCCCTGTGGCACGCCCGCGTTAATGCTAACTTCTTTTGAAAAAGCCATCAACTACGACACGTATTCGTCTTTATCAAGGCAACTAGAAACCCAGTTGATGAGCGTATCATTTAACCCAACGAGGTGAGTTTGGCAAGTAAACACTTATGCCAAACTTGGTCAAATGCCTTTGAGATATCTAAAGCGACTACAACTGTTTCACCGGACTGCTCTACTTTCCATGATTTTAGATAAAATGGAAGTGATGGCAATTGGTCTGTAATTTGAGGGATCGGTCTTATCACCTTTTTGGGAATAGGTTGAACATTTGCTAACTTCCATGATGAAGGGAATTCAGAAGATATAGAGATCGTATAGAGCTTAGATAGGACTGGTACTAGTTCGGGGAACATTCTTAAGACAATAGCTGATACCGTCTGGGCCAGTCGCCTTATTGAGATCAAGCCTACTGATGATCGATTCCAAGAGCTTGTACCGAAAATGAATTGGTTTCATAACGTATGAAGAAGTTGACTAGGGGCACATCTTTTCCAGAATCATTGAGACACGAGTTTGATGCAAACAAATCCACAAAACGTTGGCTTTGTCTACAGAATCAGCAACTACCGATCCGTCAATAGATGTCAGAGGAAATAAAGATGTTCGAAAGTTTTACTAATGGCTTTGCTAAAGACCAAAATTTACGACTGCCTAAAGGAGATGTAGCTAGTTCATTGCATTTTCGTTGTTCGAACAACTTTTTAGTTTTAGTGATGACACTTTTACAGATATCTCTAGCACCAACGTATTCTACATGACTGTCATATATATATATATATATATATATATATATATATATATATATATATATATATATATATATATATATATATGTATACCAATTACAGGACAACGTAAAATATTTGTATAAAAAAAGAATTATCTGATTATGCAAGTATGATCTACAATAACATATAATAATGAATGTTTCACAAAAAGGTAACTTATTATTTGAAATCATAAAGTGTAAATAACAAAATTTGTAATTTTAAATGCGACATTAATTAACTTTTAGTAAAAATCAGCACCCATTTTGCAAATTTTTTATTTCAAATACATTAATGAATTTGAACGTAAAATTATAAATGAGATACTTCATTAAAGTGATATCATGTTTCTTGAGTTATGAAAAATGTTGCAAATTATTAAATTTGATTCAGGTGTTCTCGTGAAAAACATTCCATTTAACTTAAGTAGGTAATATGTGATATAACGCGTAATATAACGCTTGTGTCGTTCATGCAAGTATGTACCTTTGTATTCTACTATTTAAATTGCGACGCTTTACGTTGCTGTGAAATAAGTTTTAGTAAAATTATAATCAGGTTTATTAAAGTAAAAAAAATACAAAATAATCGTGAACTAATAATAATTCGGCGGATTCACGGACGCCAATTCAGTTGAGCTATTGTGGTATCTTTCCCTGGAGGTCTGGATTCCTCCTGCAGATAACCGCAACAGCGTCACTTGTCCAGGGGACCTCAGTGGAAACGTCGGTTTATCAGGGGTCTTCGAAGGTAGTTGGATCAGTGCTGCTGTAATCAGATATTAAGCGGCAAACGGACGGCGGAACACGGAAAGAAAATCTTCTGAGTTGAGATTTAAACGGCCTAATAAAAAAAAAATCAACTCGCTATTACAAAAGAGAGGGAATGATGTATTACTGATCAATAGAAAATTAAAGATAATTGAGCAACCGCTAATAAAAGACAATCTTATTATTAAAGGGTTATGAATAAAAAGCTTCGCATAGCGTAACAAAATTACTCGCGAAATAGAAATAAGTGCAATTTATTAATAAAGAAATAAACCAAAGTTCACCAAATGACTAACAAAAAAAATTCTAACCAAATAAATACGCCAGCAGAAAATTAAACAAAAACAAAAAATCAACTCTTGAAAACTAAGTTTTTCTTTTTATGTGGTCAGTTAAAAAAATTATAATATGAGGTTGATAAAACAATATGCGAAAAAAAACTTTATATTTAAAAAACGCCAATAAACGGTGTAGATAATAAAAGAAAATATTAAATTATAATCCAATAAAATACGGAAAATAGAATGGAAAACTTCTGTAAATTGCACAGGTGATAGCCATTCTGAAGAAAGAATATTGATAATCCTCAGTATCTGAACAATTATTGCATATATTTGAATTCAGACTAATATAATTCCTGTAGATTAATTGTTGAATACTTTTATGCGATAGTAGCAGGGAGACACCTTCCGCCATCTTGGATTTTCTGACGTCACTTCCGGTCCACCTTTCCCACCACTTTTTTTATACGTCCACGTGGAGGACCGTATTTTCCACCCCTATGGATTCTTTTAGGAGGACTTTTTTCACCCCTATTTTTTACACACCCACGTGTGAGACCGTATTTTCCACCCCTATGGTTTCTTTTCGGAGGCCTTTTTCAACCCCTAATTATTTTTCTTATTTACTCGTCTATGTGTAGGACGTGTTTTTTCACCCCTATTTTATGACCGCCCACGTGTGAGCTTGTATTTTCTACCCCTATGGTTTCTTTTCGGGGTCAACCCTTGATGGAATTTTCATCCCTAATTAGAGTTTTTTGACAGCAATTTTTGTACTTGCTCACGTGAGGGGCATATGCAGGTCTTGGGCTTGGGCTAGGTCTTGGGGCTGGACCTGGGCGTGGACTTGGGGTTTGGTCTAGGACTTGGGACTGGTACTGGTTTTGGTTAGGGCTATTTTTGATGGTCATCTTTAACCGTAATTAAGGTTCTTTGGTTGTATTAAGAGTAGTACCCCTGGAGGTTAGGCAAACGCATACGTATACAATGTTGAAAATTGCATAATTACCCTAATAAGATATTATTATTAAAATTATCGATCCTATTGTTTTAAAATGGTCATATACTATTGGGTACGTTCGGATGACCTTTTACATATACGAGAAATTTATTTATACGTTGTATTTCTAATAAGGAGGCCTAATGCTAGCTTGTAAGACACGTGTAGGGCTTCGCAACTTGTTCTCGGGCATCCGCCCCTGGCTGGAGATGGTATGGGGACCCTAACCTTATATGACAAGTGCAGAGCTGAGCCCCTATCGTGGCCCCCTTGGTGCAGTTGTATGCGGGTTCTAACTTAATCTTACAGCTGTATGCCTTCGCCCCGTCATACACAATTATATTCTAATAAGGAGGCCGCAACCTTGTAAGACAGGACTTGTATCAGGGTCCGCGTCGTGGCCCCTTTGAGTTAAAATTGATTTTAGCGTCATCTAGTGGCGTATAGACTAATGAACATTTTCTATAATAGAAGTTGATAATGCACACCTCTCTCTTGCTCTATCTCGTTTCCCTCACCCTCTCTCTCGTTCGGGTCTTTCTCACACACACCCAAACAAATCAATTAATTAACTAACCAATCAATCTCAAACAAATTATGCTCGATCAAACCAACCAGATCAATCTCAATCAATCAACCGTAATTATGTCTTACAGTTTGCGGAAACCAGATTACAGTTCAAAACTGAATACATTAAAGTCTAATTAAATATGACGTGAAATCATAAATAAATTCTACCCTAATGCAATGAGCTTTATATGTATATATATATATATATATATATATATATATATATATAAAGCAGATTCTCTTCTAAACAGGCACCACCCATACATTCGGAAAATTATATCTGATTTATTTGCTTGTTCAATTACATACACACAAAATTGTTTCATAGTAACGTATTCATTAACAGTTATCAAAACCCCATTAAAGACTGGAAAATAATAATTACTTATATATAACATAGAGTTAAATTAAATGAACATGTTTTTAAGAATATCAAACTGATATAATGGAAATAAAGGGCAAAAGGTTTTAATGGTTTTATTATTATACGCGAATTAACAATAACTACTAGTTTAAAATCCACGAATACGTACCAACTATTTATAGAGCTGATCCTATGACGTCATCCTATAAGAGTAATTATACATTTTATTTTTTATTTCTTTATCGACATTTTTGTTAGCAACATCAGGTAAAATATATATATATATATATATATATATATATATATATATATAGATTAAAAATAATATGCTTAACTTAAAAGTGTTTTTTCCTTCAGTTGTTCTAATAATGATAACCATATGTTCAACTGAAATATTTTTTTTATACAACGTGTCCACCATGTAGTCTCACTAAAACACGTTTTATGAATGGTTGGATATAAACTGGCTATTACATTCCGATCATTAGCTAATTTAGAAAGTAATACACAAAACCTGATTACTGATACTCGTATTTAGCAATTATATTGTACTTATAAAATTTACATTCAAAACACAAATATTTTAAAAATTTTGCTAACGCAAAAACTATTTTAACTAATTGAGTCTTGAGATTACATAAACATTGATTTAACAACACACACACGCGACACACACACGCGCACGCGCACACGCAAACACGCACACGTAACCACGACACGCACAAGCGCAGCACACGCACACGACACAACACGACGCGACACGACACGACACGACACGACACGACACTAGACGACACGACACGACACAACACAACACAACACCCACGCACGCACGCACGCACACACGCACGCACGCACGCACGCACACACACACACACACACACATGTACTTCACGTTATATGGATTTTTATCCGTTGAGATTAAAGCAATGTTAACTAAACGCTTTAAAATTTCTAATCTGAAATGAGAGTGACGTAATCTAATTTTATTTGAAATTTCATGGAGAGCATCATCATCATCGAGATTTTGAGATACAATCACCTCATCGTCTTCACCTTGGACGATTATAATGTAACAACTTATAAAGCAGCTAATGACCACTGACGGTTTTTATCAGACACTATTATTATTATTATTATTATATGGGCATGAGGTTATCCCTGAATTAACTGGTTTCAACGCGGCTCTGGAAATGCTGCACACTCTTCAAATTTTCCGGTTAGTTCGCAGAAGCTGTACCGTATTCATTTCCTTCAATTTTTGCATTCGTTTCGAGACTGTAGTACGTTTTCTAATCATAAACAGAATCTTCAATACTGTGATGCGTAGCAGCAAAACACGTTAACAGCTAGCTAGTTTCAATTATATTATTTTACATGCAAGCCTGACCTTATCATAAATACATCTGTCAAAAGCTAATTAAACATAACTCCACGGACTGGCATAAAGCAGCGTTTCCAATTATGGTTTTAGTCAACACAATATTACACACTACATACAATCGCTTATCGTTGTTTTAGCACGATGAGCAAACGAAAACAGCACGCACGCACGCACGCACGCACGCACACACGCACGCACGCACGCACGCACGCACGCACGCACACACACACACACACACACGCGCGAAAACACGCAAACGCAAAAAACATACGCGAAAACACGAAAACGAAAACACGCAAACACGAAGACACGATAAACGAAAACACGAAAACATAAACGAAAACAGCTAACGAAACACGAAACAAACACAAACGAAAAACGTTATCACGAAAACCGATAACCTGAAAATACGCAAACGCGAATATACAATATGCGAAAACACGTAAACAATACACGCAAAACGAAAACACACACACTAACCAAAATACGCCAGCGAAAAACCTTGGAAGTGAGATACATTCAGCTAATCCACGTCATCGTTTCATCATTATCTTGAACGGTTATGTTGTAATAGTTTATTAACAAGTCAGTAAAATCTCTAATGTCTGCTGATGTTGGCTCATAAGCAGGAGAATACATCTTAATAATGCTCACTCGATGACAGTTACACTTTAAAGAGCGAAACACACGAGAAACGAGAACTGCTTAGCCTAGGGTCCTGTGCGCTGGCGCATTCGTCAGTTCGAGAGAATCGGTTATCTTCGAGGGAAGTTTGAAGTATTGACCTAACCACACTCTAGTATCTTCCCTAGGGGCATGTTTATAAATCTAAACTCCTTTTTTATGGCTGAGGTATTTTCTCCTAAGACGGCAGCTTCAAGCTAGGAGAAAATGTCATCGAGTGAGCTTTATTATGATGTATTCTCCTGCTTATGAGCCAACATCGCGGACATTAGAGATTTTACTGACTTGTTAATGAACTATTACAAAATAACCGTTCAAGATAATGATGGAAACGATGACGTGGATGAGCTGAATGTATCTCACATCCAAGGTGATGGTGATGATTCACAGAAGAGGAAGACGAGCGATGAGGTAGAGGAGAAGGACGAATCTCAAAACCATGAAGATGATGGCGACGAATCACGGTTCAAGAAGAAGA